>APFE031745965.1:0-16974 GCA_000404065.3 Pinus taeda | reverse complement strand
AAACCTCGGTTGTACTTACTAATCCGTTTCCAAACCCAGGGACAAATCTGGTTGCTAGCAAAAATTCTTCCCCGTCCCAAGTGCTAATGTTGTCAGTTTCAAAGAAACTGAATGATGCTCTGATATCGACAAGGAGTAAAGATTACGGGAATCCACAGATGTTGAACAACAACGATAATGATCAAACTAGTAGTTCAACAACAACTTCGACTGATGTTGTGCTACCCATTATTCCTGAATTAACAATAAAACCACCAAAGGGGGTAGTACACAAATCGACGTTTAATCCTTGTGCTCGAGGAGCACAGCACTATAATATAGTGGAGGATTTAGCCCAATCGCCATCAGCGATGTCGACTCTTGAGGTACTACAAAATTGTCCCTCCCAAAAGCAGGCTTTATTATCAGCAATAGGTGGGATTGACCCAATGGATTCCAATCTTGTATCTTTTAATCACAAAGGATATGACCCTTAGTTACTAGCTCAACTAGCTTTCCTCATTCTAGTGAAATCCCTCAACAAAACTGTTTATAGAACAATTGTTGATGAGGGGGCATCCACACGTATCATGTCAATGAGTTACTAGAAAAATCTAGGGTCTCCGTCCTTGTCACGATCATCAACGAAATTAAAAGAATTTGATGGATGAACATACACCGCATATGGGATACTAAGTATCTTGCAAGTCGAACTGGGGGGAAAAACAATAGAAATCAATGTTGAAGCCATTGACGGAAATCTCGATTACAACATCCTACTGGGAAGACCCTGGATATATGCCATGGCAGCCGTTGTGTTGACCTACTTTAGGAAAATTGCATTTCCTTCCCAAGGAGGAATTACAATCATCGACCAACAAACTTTTCTCCCCAACAGTTTGCGAGTTACGAGAAGCATTCCAATGATCCATGGAAACCCTAGCACGCTTCATAATATTAGAGTAGGCCTACTAAAAGACCCTACGTTAATGGGAACTTTTACCCTACCACCTCCTACAAATTTGAAGGAAGTGGCTACTGTAGAAACCTGCAATATGATATCTTCCATTCAAAAGATGTCAGAAAACGATGTTAAAATGGATCATCCGTAAGTTTTTCCTCTAAACCCACTGGAAATATTATAGCAATCAATGTTTTCAGCATGGGAGGAAAACCCACATCAATGCTCATCGAGCGTTTGGATAGATAGGTCTAAGGAATATGGCACCCCTTCAGATCCTTGGTCGCAAGTACACTCTACAGATGAAGGAATCATTCAATCAATGATGATTGATGGGGCACCATGGGAAGATTACCACCATCGTTCCCATCTTTTGAACTAGAAATAATATAATTCCAGTGACCTACACGATCCTTCGGTATTTGAATTTCGGACAAATACTGTAAATATGGTGGATTTTGAGAGAAACGTATCCAATATCGAAGAGACTACTGCCATAAATATCTCAACCAATACAAATGTTGTAGAGAATATTCATGTTGGAAAATATTGTTCTTCTTCAGAAATGGAAATATGATGAAATTCCAGGTATTGACTCGAGCATAGTTGAACACGAAATTAAGATGTATCCAGATGTCAAACCGGTACGACAACGGCTAAGGTAGGTGCACCCCAAGGAAGCCGTTGCCATCAAGGCGGAAGTTGAAAAAATCCTCCATGCTAGTTTCAATTACCCCGTTCCTCTAACCGATTGGGTATCGAATATTGTTCCTGTGATGAAAAAACAAGGAAAGATTAGAGCGTTAGTCGATTACAAGGATGTAAATCAAGCTTGTCCAAAAGACAACTACCCTACACCCTTTATCGACTAGATAATTGATGAATGTGCTAGATGCAAAATATTTTCATTTTTGGATGGCTTTTCTGGGTATAATCAAATAAATATCAACCCACAGGACCAGTCAAAGACTGAATTCATTTTTCCATAGAGCACATTCGCATATCGAAAGCTACCCTTTCGTTTGAAGAACGCAGGGGCAACTTTTCAAAGAGCAATGAACTATGCTTTCCATGACATCAAAAACATCGTTCAACCATATCTTGATGATCTCCCAGCTCGTTCATGAAAGAGGACCGATCATCCGCACCATTTGAAAGCGATATTTCTACGTTTCTGACACTACAAGATACGACTCAATCCGCACAAATGTGTGTTTTGTGTCAGTTCTAGTCATTTACTTGGCTTCGTAATATCAAAAGATGGGATTTGTCTCGACCCTTACAAGGTTCAGGCAATCATAGATTTTCCTCCACCTTCAAACTTGCTTCAGATTCAGAAACTCCAAGGGAAAGCAAATTTCCTCATGAGTTTCATTCCAAATTATGTCGAACTAGCTAAAGGTTATACTTGTCTATTGAAAAAGGAGGTACCCTTCGTTTGGGACCAGGTTGCGCAAGCCTCCTTTGATGCTTTCAAGAAATCTCTAATACAAGCGTCATTAATGTATGCTCCTGATTATCAAAAAGACTTTAACCTATATCTGGCTGCAGCAGATACCACCATAGCAATGGTTTTAGTTCAAGAAGACAATGGAGTTGAATATCCTATATATTATTTAAGCTGAAACTTAAATGATACGGAAATGAAATATTCCTACGTTGAAAATCTCGCCCTCACAGTTATTCAAGTGATACAGAGATTTCGACACTATGTCCTCTTCAGGAAAACTACCATTTTATCAGATTGGAACCCCATGACTTATATACTGTCGCGATAGTTGCTGGGGGAAAATATTCAAAATGGATAGCAATTCTACAAGAGTTTGATTTGGAATTCAAAAAATTCAAATCAAACAAAGTCTTGTTATTCGTGGAGTTACTATGCGATCTCCCATCATCGTCCAACGATGCAACATCCGAAGAAGAAATCGTGGATGAAAATTTGTTTCTGATATCTTCAAGCGATCTGTGGTACAGAGATATAATCATTTATCTCTAGACACAAACATATAGGTCTAATACCTCACGCTCTGAACAACGACGTATTCGATACCAAGCAAAATACTACATGATCGTCGGTGATACTCTTTATTTTCGTGGTGTCGATACAGTTCTGTGGAGGTGCCTGACCCATGAGGAGGCCGAAAAAGTCCTGAATGACTGTCATTCAGGTGCATGTGGGGGGCATCAGCTAGTTATGCTACGGCGCAAAAAAAATTGCGAGCAGGATACTTCTAGCCAACAATGTTCAAAGATTTCATAACCGCAGTTAGAAGTTGCCATGCTTGCCAAATTTTCGGTAGCAAAACCATAAAACCACCTGCGCCGCTACAATCAGTAGTAGATATTGGTCCATTCACCAAATGAGGCATAGATTTCATGACATGTAACCCCACCTTGGCTGGGGGGCATGAGTACATTATAGTCACGGTAGACTATTTTACCAAATGGGTCCAGGCAATGCCTACATTAAATAATAGCGGCAAAATGGCTGCCCTTTTCTTTTTTAATCATGTAGTCTCGAGATTTCGTGTTCCATAGGCCATAGTCACCGATCATGGATCGCATTTTTGCAATCACATGATGGTTGAGTTGGCTGCCAAATTAGGACTATCCCACGACAGCTCTACTCCGTACTATCCGCAAGATAACGGACAAGTTGAGGCAATCAACAAAGCCCTAAAGTGCATGCTGCAAAGGATGATCTAAGTCCACAAACGGGATTGGCACCTAATCTTGTACTCAGCCTTGTGGGCATATCGGACATCGGTATGAAATGCAACCGGATTCACACCTTTTCAACTTGTGTACGATCTAGAAGCGATATTACCTGTTCAATGTGAAATCTCGTCCCTGAAACTCGCAGTCAACCTTCGCCCTGGAACCTCAGAAGAAGAGGCTTGTTTCTTGGAACTAATCCAATTGGATGAAACTTTTCGTGATGCAACTTCGGCTAACAAAGCTCATAAGAAATGAGTCAAAGCACAGTTCGACAAGAATGTCAAACCTCGCATCTTCTCAAAAGGTGACCTGGTCTTACTTTACGACCAGGAATCCGATAAGTTGGGAGCAGGGAAATTCAAATCATTATGGATGGGTCCTTATATTGTTAAGCGAGTATTAGCAAAAGGAGCCTATGAGTTGATGGACTATGACGAGGTTCCACTGGCGCAACCTTGCAACGGGTTGTACCTCAAGCGTTACTATGCTTGATTTCGCATAGTAATCCTCATGCTTTTGTTACATTTTGTTTTCGCCAAGAGCATTTAGTTTGGTTAAGTAATCCACTTTTTACATTCATTGTAGATGTCGAACCTACTAGAATCATTCGTTGGATATGCCGACGGAGGAAGTCGTAGTTCGCGGAACCTGTCTTCTATGGCATGCCCCATTTTCAATCCCAGCAGCAAGTTAGTAAGTTTCAGAGGAGTGTGTATTGGTCGGTCTACAAACAATATCGCTGATTACAGTGCATTGATAGAACTCATTTTTGATGCCATCACACATGGCATATGCCGACTTGTTGTTAGGCTAGACTCACAGCTCGTCATCCTACAACTCACCGACATCTATTCCGTACGAAATCCAGCGATCTATCGCATGTTCCTAAGGGTAAAATTTTTGGAAAGACAGTTCGATTTCATCCAATATCAACATATTTCTAGAAGTTCAAACACATTAACGAACTCATTGGAAAATTATGTGTTAGATAGACATTTGCGACATTTATAAAAAGAAGCATCACATAAATATATGCAGCAGGATCATGTAACTTAACCAAAATAAAGCTCCAAAAATCAAAAATATATTTCATAACTATTTATACTCTATACATAATGTTCTGTAACCAAGAAAAAATCAGTAAAATGACCCAAAACGTAGAATGCTAAGGGGCACCCTAGTCTAATGATGCTGGTGATAACAAGTCACCGCCTATGCAATCATGCATAAAAGCCTAGTCCATCGACTCGACACTCGAGTAGTATGTCGCTACAACCGTAGAGGCAGCTCGTCAGTCCACACATCTGGGATACCAAGGGTAGGACCCTCGATCTGGTCCTGTAGTGATGAAAGAGTCTCAACGACATCAAGGTCGCGAAGGATAGCCCTCCCAATAGCCTCTACTGCTGGAGTGACCACTGGGTCTCTGCGGCGTACTGTCAGTTGAACTGGTCCAATGTCTGCATGAGCACATGAGTTTTGATTAGTCTTGATCAAAAAACATAAGAGCATTATAAATAACAATGAACAGAGTTATGGTCAGAAGAATTACCCATAGCACCCCACTGCTCGCCAACCGGCAACACCAAATCTGGGTCACCTCGGAAATCCATACCAGCATATGGGAACCTGGCATAAACCATCTCCTAAAGATCGAACCACTCGAAGAAGGTCTCAGAAAAAGAAATCTGGGACTGGCCAGCGTTCCGAGACATGAGCTCAACCCATCTCTACATCCATGGTTCAGTCGGTGGAGGTAGGCCAAGTGAAATGTACTGCGGCTGCATCAGCGGGATTCTCTCCAAGGCGAAAGCGATCAAAATAGAACCATAACCAAAGTTCTTGGATCTTCCACTTTTCACCTTGGTCAATTGTTCTTTCATCACAGGGAGTATTGCATCACACCAATTGAACACCTTCTGTTCAAGGCATTCCAAAGCATACTGCATATAAGACCTGTTAGCTATGTGAAGAGCAGAACTACCAGCCAATCTAGCAAAAGTGATAGAATGGTCCTCAAGGGCTGGTCAGTGACATCTCGGATATTGATCTTGCCATCCGTACTCAGCTGAGATCTCTCTCTGCAGTGCTAGCGAATGTACTCGCTCACGGACTCACCCCCATTGGTGGAGCTTGATAATGAGAGAGGGGCACCATGCCGCGATAAACCGGTCAGAAAATAGATGTCCAGGACTGTCAAGGGGATCGATTTGCCCCTAATCTGGAACACCTGGTTGATAGGGTCCCAGGCATTGAGGAAATATTGCAACAAACTAATTTTTTGCCTCATGCTAGAGATATGAAAAAACTTCAACAAGCCACAACTCCGCAATGCAGCTACTGTGTCTGGATCATGTAAAGCAATAGTGTCATCTTCTTCATGCTCACATTCTCACCATGTAACAACCATTTTTCTTCGATGAATCTCTGAAAAACGAAAAAGAGAAGAGTCAAGATCTTCATTTGGTAAAAAACAGGCAAAAATCCATGAGGAAACTATGCAAAAACTTTCCTCCCTGTGCCCATCGCACCCCAGTAAGTGTACTGGGAGCGATGCATACTAACTAGTCAGTCGGAAGATTAGTATGCATCGCACCCTTCAATTAAGGAAGGGTGCGATGGTCCCAGGGTGAGTTCTTCAAACCCCAGAGGCTTAGCAAAACAAGGAAACAAGCTCATAATCCAAAATGAAAGGCATGCAATTGAAGAGCACAAGTTTAGCTCCTACCTAGTCCAAACGGCGTCGAGAATTGTCCATAGAATCTCCCAGAATCCACTGGTGAAAATAAGGGGAAAAAGCACCTCAAAAGCTCCAACAACCCAAATTCAAATGAAATGGTAAAATGAGAGGTAAAAGTCACTTTTAATTTACCATGCATGTAATTCAAGTAAAATACTAGTGTTCTTAACTCATTTATCAGGCATATGTTTTCATTTCTAATCAGTTTGACGAAGCAAATGAACAGGTAGTACAATCTCCGAAAGAACAAAATGCTAATGGTGAATCAAGACTCAATGACCATCATGGCGAGCAATGTTACCGCAGGGTTCAAGCTCGTTAAAAAATAAGCCCCCCACGAGCAGTTTTAGTGCATAGTTCAAGCTCGTTAAAAAATAAACATAAGTCATGAGAAAATGTTTCCCCCGGCATTTAAGCTCATTAAAAAATGAATGAGTAAATAACCATTGTGAATGCCTTATCGCCAGCTTTTGAGCCTTGGTCTTGTTCTCATCATCACCTCCACTCTATTTTTATCCGATCATTCAGCCCCATATCACTGTTTACCCCTTCGAGGAACATCTGCGAAGAGTGATTCTATTAGCCATCATTGTGACATTGCCATGATTGGAAAATTCCAAATCTTACATGGAATCAACTACTACTTGAAACCATGACTCGTTCCTCGAAATCGAGGATTCTTTAAGCTCTTTTCACCTGACTCGTAAAATATGAAAAGATTGTTGAGCGATTGGCCTCTCCAGCTTGTTAGAGTCATCAGAAGTGCTATCCCTTCTCTAGATTTTAATCTTTGTGGACCTGAGGGATTATTACACAAAACAATTGAGCGCTTGTCTTGTTTGGCTCATTAAAACTATCGAAAATTCATCCCTTTTCTATTACTTTACGCTTTTTCAGACTTAAGGGATTGCATGATGAAAAAGAATCGTTGGAGTCTCCTTTCTGTTCCTTTTAGACTCTCTAAAATTGAAAGGGATCGAGTTATCTTTGTCGTTAAACTTGTTAAAACCAAATAGCGACAAACTCGTCTGCATGGATGAGAATGAGTTTCATTGTCGCCAGGCTCGCTTAAATATAGCGACAGGTTCGCCCGAAGGGTGGATTATAGAACAAGCATATGTTATCCTCCTCAAGCTTGACAAAAATAAAGAGGTACAGGTCAGCAATGACTGGGGAAAATTGGGAAGAAAACTGAAGAAACTTTATTGGTAGCAAGTCGCTCTTGAACATGACACTTCCCTTCTGCATCCATGCCGGGTTGGGTTGTTCCATTCACTGGTCATCACCATTGGTCCATCACACCATCCATCTTTGGGGTTAATGCTACCAATCCATCGTCAGTGTCGCAGATATGTTCAAGATAAGTCATTCAGATGATTCACCTGTGTCTCAGCTACTGGAATACGTTCATGCTCCATTCCTTCATGACCGCGACCCTAAACCCTGTATCGTCAGATTGTTTTCACCTCCAAAATCATTTTCTTCATTCTGTGTCGTTGATGTGGGATTCATTAAGGCCCCCTTGTGACTGGTCGCTTCTTATCGACATTAGCTCATTATCCAAGAAGTTGATTTAGGAACAACCCTTTTAGTACTTTCAAGCTTGCATGCCTCAATGGTAGGTTTCTATCTTTTGGCGACAGGTTTACATCAATGGCCTTCGACCGAGAGATTTTACGTGGTGTTTGACGCCAAGTCCTTTTTCACACCACGTGAATTGTAATGCAGTACCTTGAGGGTCATTATCATTATTGGTGATTCCTTTCACGCCTATTAATAGCTTACATAATTTGCTGGTAATCAGGCAATGTCTTTCTATGTTTGACTCCAGAACATTTCTCACATGGATCGACTTGTACTCTGAGTGAAGGTTGAATGAGTTTTGAAGACCCCAGATTTAGTTTCATCCATCTAGGCTGTGATATATTCAGGAATATAAAGACATCAAGTGTACATCATTGCCGAATAGATGATCATCCAAATCAAAGGATGATGAGTCCATATCATCAGTCTATCACACAGACGATTATCTGTCCTATGTACATGAAAATGAATTTATAAAGCTGAGCATGGGAATGTCTGCCTCAGCTAGATCATGAAGCAATGTTGTCAAAATAATGTATTGTATTGTATCTTATTACAGGTCACCTCCCAGCTCGAAAAGACTTTGGATCCTCATAGTAAAGCATTTCACCTGACATCAGAAAGATTAACGACCTCATGCTTTAGGGGGAAACTGTTATATACATTTTTGGGCATTTCAACCCCAATCATAAATGTCCATAAACTAAGGACTCCTAAGTCCCTAAAAGTGTTTCTTCACTGCCTAAAGGAATAACGTCAGCTGATTACATCATCTCCCAGAAGTTCTCCACTGAAAACTGATCATAAATGGTCAAAACTGGACCATACTGAAATCCCAGTGCAGAGGGTGTGATGCATATCACCATCCATTGTACAAGGTATGATGCATACTGAATTTCTCCTCTGTAGGGTGCGATGCTCAGGAATGGACAAATGGAAGGGACAAAATGCGAGGTGGAAGATCATGGAATCTTCAAGAAGCTTCCCCTCTGACACTTGCCTCTCTATTTTTAACCAGGGATGAGTAAGAGATTATCATTCTCCAAGTGGAAGCAGGAACTACCAAAGAGAAGACACTAATCAAGACCCTAAAAGATGACTCACCTCCCTATAATCATATATATATGGATCCCTCATCACAAACATCCAGGGGCTGGAATTTTGTATCTTATAGAGAAGTGCTATTGGTTTTCTGGTGTACATTCATAGTGTTGGGTGATCTAAGCTTTGTTTGAGGTGAAGGGCTTTCTAGCTGGAGGATGATGATGGGTCAGAACATATGGTTGTAATCCTCTTGCTACTTTTCATCTTAATAAAGCTATTCTATTTTTCTTCCATATTCTTGTGTACTTGTTTATATATGCATTTGTATGGTTAACACACATCTGGTCATGTGTTATTTATGAATATAGATCTTTCTTTCTTCGATAGTAGTATGTTGCTGTGATTCCACAGGTTCTCTTTGAAGCTGGGCAGACGAAGAAGAAGCGACGAAGCTCTATCAAGAAGGATAGGAAATCAAGCGTAAGACTAAGGTTTTTCTTCTTGGTTCTCCTCTTGTCTATTTTCATAAAAGAAAATGAAAGTAGACTTTACTTGTTTGTTTCTAAGATAGCCACCCATATTAGTGGGAATAGCAGCATCCGAGTGGACACTATTCCCGGTAACAGTATCACTCCTCCTTAGTTATCCATAAGGAATTTATTCTTGACTACATTTACTACCACCTTCTACCTGCACATGGTAAATGTATTTTTTGGTGAATAGATCCTACATCAACATGGATAACCTCACTAAGTAGTAACCTTTTCAATCTCAACATCCATGGCCACTTTTTTTTTAGAGGAATCATAAATTTGAATGACTTGGAAGACAACCTCATTTCTCCCTTCATCTCATTGCTTACCACCCTTATCATGCTCTTGTTCACTTTATATCATCATGAACACACCACCACATTTTTCACTTCACCACTCACACCCTTGTATTGCAGTATCCCATATGTGTGATAAACCCATTTCATTTAGCCCACACTGAGACCCACTAAACGACCCCTCACCCTTTGTAGTTACTCCCCCGCATCATCACCTAGAGAAATTCAGATTTGAGGCACTATTACTTGTGTTTGTACATCTAAAACCACTTTTAAATTATTTTCAAAAGTGTATAAATATTTTTTCAAAAAATATCCCTCATCCATATTTTTGTGTCCACTACTTGGTGAAAATTGTTAGTCATCACTAGTTGGAGCTCACTTCACATACCATATGCTCAATCTCATCTCACATTATATCACCCTAATGCTTCCCACAAAATCATTATATTGATGCCAACCTATCATTTCTATTCAGAGAAATCATTTGTACCTCCCACATATGTCCTCTTGACTCTTGGGGCATATCTCCCATAGTCTTGTTTTGACTTTTGCGACTTGCATTTACACTCCAACCATGGAAAATTCCCATTGTTCCTTACACAATTTCCAACTCAACCATTATTTTTTGGACTAACCTTACATACTCTAGTACATGTATCAACTTGATGTAGGTTTCTCATAAAAATATTTATGCCAGATAGTTGTCTCTTCTTTTTTGTCAACATCAACACTCATTCGGTAAAATTGAAGCGATAACTTGGTCCCAACCCCCCTCCACAATAACATGTCAACCTCGAGTGAAACAATGGGAAACATAATGACCCCTTGATTTCATCAGTCCTTCTAACGTTTGAAACCAACACTAATTTCACATCAGTGGTGTATCGTACATTACAATAATTGCAGTTCATCCATTTAGTCGAAGACCCATTCTACCGGATCACACTCCTTTCAACAGTGCCTTTTGTCTAATTCATGGGGGCACCCGTAATAGCCTTTTGTCAAAAACAGCCCCTAGCATGAAATCAATCGTCTACTACAACATACAAAAACATAGTTTCTTTTGCATCCTCTCCTATGTACTCATACTATGAAATTCAAAGTCATGATCGCAAGCATGGGACATGCCATGCCATACATAAACTTTTTGTAGAAACTTCCTATTAGCATGGTGTTATTTTATTTTTTGGAATGATTCCCTTTATTATTTCCTCACAAGGAACTCTCTCTCAAGAAGTTAGTAGGACTCGTCTTCGGTCACAACAAAACATGTTGAGTTCCGACAATAAGTTTTTTCCTAACCTCATACATTAGGGGACGACTATTATTATGGAAAAACCATACACACAATTGTACAAGTTAGAATATCTTCAAAATTAGAAATCATCATCTACATGTGTACCAATTATCACTGAAAGAATCATGGAACCCAAAAAATCAATGGTTTCCTAAATTTCCATTTAAACGATCAAACCATGAAAGCATGCCAAAATATTTTTTCATGCAACCTCAAAGTTGTTTCTTCAATGACACAAAAAAACTAAAAATTTTACAACTCAAGATTGAATGGGACAAAATTCTCTTTTACATGTCAGGATCAAGGATTGATAGCCTCTGTGTCTGCGTCTCTAGCCTTAATTGGGAAGTTATGGAGCCTCTGAATGACTCCTCATGTCTCCTACCAATCCCTATCTCATTAATGAGCCAAGGAGGAGCTATCATCTAATTGTTAGCCTATAAATATCTGAGTAATGTGAGCCAAAAGAAAGAATAAGTGAGAATAAGGTTATGCTACCAAAATTTCTTATGCAATTAGCATTATCTTGAATTGAGAATTCACAATTTGAGGGTTACCTTTCGCTTCTCTTATATAGAAGTTATTTGAAACTAAATTTAATGAAGGGAACATCCTTGCAATTATTTTAAGAGCACCATTACTTACCAATTCTCCTTAAAGTGTCCTTAAATTCATCTATTATATCTCTACCAACAACCAATGAAGAGAATTTTCTTCTATTCTCTTACATTTAATTTGTTTCTTGTTTTCTTCATTGTATAATGTGCATCCTATTCTTTATTTTTCCATCAGATACATGACATTTTTATTTTATGTATAAATTATAACAATTCTAATTATGTGCTTCCTTGTAGGTTGTATCCAAACTACAAAGAAAGACTAAATTTGGCACATCCTTGCTCCAAATTCACCACCATATATCTAATGTATAATATCAAGTTAAACAACATGGAAGACACGAGGAAACTCCTAAAATTGCTTCAAAATATAGCCAAAACCACCTTCATCTTATAAAGAGATGGCATAAGGATGTGTAGGCTTATATAAACGATTGTAAAATCAAGGATCAATTTGCAAAATGAGGATAATAATCAAAATATCATTATATTGGAATTTAAGGAAAAAGTTGGTGTGATAAAGAGTTAGAGGGAAAAAAAATCAAGATATTATAAGGAAGTGATCTCTCTCATCTAAAAAAATATAGAAAGTATCTCTTTCTCCGATCAATTTAAATAAGAAAATAAATATTGCTAAAAAAATAGTAATTGTGTTTGCTCTATCTTTTCGAGAGATAAAATATGTAGATATTTTAAGAAATATCCACATAATTTATCTCCAGAAAAAGAAAGTAGAAATATAAGAATTAATTTCCATGAGGTCCATGACGTAATTTGATGTTGGTAAATTTCAAAATCTCCTTGGGATGAAAGAGTTTTTTATCTTTTCCATAGTAAGAGGGTTAAAGATATAAAAACATTTCCTATTAGAAATGGCTTACATATATTAAAATGAGGTTTCAATTGAAAAATATTTGTCTCACAACAAACCTTCATAATTTATATGAGTTAAATTACGATGATCTTGACATAATTTTGCTAGTGTTTCTTGTGAGAGAAATAAAATTTTAAAAAATTTCAAATAAATATTTATCTCTTACAAACTAATTGAGTCAGTTAATCTAATTAGTAATTAGTGATAATCATCATCATCTGTATATATAATTGGCATAATATTTATCTTATATATATATATATATATATATATAACACATCATTAACATTTTTGTTTTAAGTTAAATGTATTACCTCAGAAATGGAAATTACATCATTCAAATTGTCAAAGTTCATCACATTACTGGTCTCAATATGCCACAAGGGAAACCAAATTTTTTGACTGGTAGTGTGTTATCAAAATTTGAAATATAGAGACTATTCTCACTAGAAACTATAAATAAACATAACAAGAAACCATTAAGAAACATTAAATTATAATAAAACATGACAAAATCTCAAGAATTTTATGAGGTCATTAGAGCCAAAACTTCTGCACTAGAAGCAAAAGGCGAAGGTAGCTTGATTTTACACTGGAGGTGGCTCTCTACATTACTTAGGTGAGCGTCCATCCTAACCAACCAGGACTATTGTTGTTGTTGAACCTACTGGATTTCATTTAAGGAGGCTATGATGTCATTTCAGTGCTTTTGTTTCTCCTTTAAAACTCGACCTAAAAGAACCTTCAACTACCAATGTAATGTGATTGAATTCAAATATTGGTTTCTTTGTCCTCTAGTGTGCCCAAGGTCAAGGAGAAAATTAGGAGCTTTATCGATGATCACAAAATCAGAAAAGGCTTGGCAATCATTAACAACATGACATTATATCCATTTAATTTCCTCTCAATGTTTTTGGGGGGTCGCTAAGTGAAAAACAAAGTAGCGTCCTGAGCTTAGGCTTAGGCTATTGGATAGACCTGATGACCTATCCCATTGCTACCCCTTTGACTATGCATTCATTTTTTATGCATAGTTCCTCCTAAGAAGGAACGTAATATTGAGAAAAAGATAAATGCTAACCCAAAGAGAAGAAAAAGGTGGTGTGTTACCCCAAGGAAAAACGATAGGAAGAGGGAAATAGGAGATGATAGACGAACTTGAATTATAGATAATAATAAACCACTAGGAAAAACACATGGGAAGGAAATCATAGATCTAAATCCTAGGCACCCAAAAAGGAGACACAACTGTGACACAAGAGTTAACACCAAAACACTCAACACCATAATACAATCCAATAGGAATAGATAGGAAACTCCGACTTGTAAAAAAACCATACCTCATAATCCAAGACCCCCCTTCCATTGGCACAATAAACAAGATGACACTAGCACTCGAAAGACATGATAGCCCTTGGGAACGTTGCAACAACTACTCCTATTGATGCACACATCCATGAAGCTTAGATACGAACCTAGCTCACCTTTGGAATCTCTTTATAAACCCTTCTATCCTCTTAGGATGGTGTGATGTACAAGAGATCACATTCCTATGCCATGCCAAGAATGAAGATAGGCGATGTAGGCATAGAGGAATGTTGATGATTACTACACCTTAAAACTAGGAGGTCTCTATTCACCAAGAAATTTCCTAAAGGTTTTTGTGACAATTTTTCCACCTCCAGTGGGGGGAGAAATGCAATAGAATATAAATTCCCATAATAGCCTTAGTCGAATTGTAGGATAAGAGGAGGGATATCGGAAATCCCTGAATGTCAAGGGAAATAAGTCTTCATGCTCCTGAATGTTGTGTGTAATTCATGCCATCCCCCCTATTTAATGTTAGAATAGGTGAGAGGGTGCGAGGCTACCCGCCCCCCTCCCCATCCCCCAAACATCATTTTCCAATTGGTCTTACATCTAGATTTAGGGAACAAATGTTTAAATGTGAAATTGGAGTGAATTTCATTTTTATTATAGTGCACATTATATTAAGGTACCATTAATAAATATTATTATTATATTTTTATTTAATAAAAAAATTAAGATTTAGTTTATCATTAACATATAGACCTTGAGTTGACATGGTCAGTACCAAAGAGTTTATTACAACCGCCACCCACATGCTTAAGGCAAGGGCATGGTGTCCTCACTCATGAATGCATAGGATGTGGGCTGGCAAGGTGGCAGAGGGAGGGATAAGGAAGGGTGATGGAGACAGGGAAGGTATTCGATGTGTCGAGCAAGTGAATTTTGCAGAGGAGAAGGAAGGAAGCTCAAAGCAAAAGAGAGGAGGTGGAACTTGACTTGCGGGCTAGCAATGACTTTCTTGTATGTAGTCTGGTCTTACTCCTGGTCAATTTCTAAGCTCTAGTCAAATTCCTACGACAATTTCATGCATTGGTGGGGCTTCCGCTTGGGGGAAGGGAGAGGCAAAGGGCCGTCCCAATGGGGCATAACTCAGTCAGGAAGAATCTAGGGGAGGAAAGGGAAGGCAATGGCCTAGCTTTGTGTGTTAGCCATTTTGCTTTTGAGCCAAAATTTTGGCAATGGCATGGATATTATGGGGTTGAGCGAAGCTATAGGCCCATACCTTTTAGCCTAGTCCAGGGTTATTGGGGATAACGGGCATGTCATGTCAGGGGGGTTGAGTGAATTCGAGAGAGGTAAATGAGAGTTGTGGGTAGGGGGACAAGACACCAGCAATGCCAACAATTCACTAAGAAAGCCCTTGAATTTGCATTTGCATGGTAGAAAGAGAATAGATAGGGACCTTGGGGGGAATAATTGGCAGAGAGGCAAGCATTCCCATGATAGGAAGCTACTAGCTGAGGAAGGGGCATGCCGATATGACAACAGTTATAAAGCTTGGGTCCAAATGGGCCTACAAGCCTAGCTCCTAATGCAGGGGGGTGACCAACAACTAGGCTATGATAAGGGGGAGTGGCATAGGGTAGAGACTGGGCACCCGAGTTTGGAACCCAATCCCCTAGGCCACCTATGGCCACAGGCACTCCTTAATCCACTATAGGCTAGGTAGCGCAAAGAAGCAAGGTATGACCAGTTGTCATGGATTGATGTGAATGGAATCAGGGATCTAATGGTGTTTTAATGTCTACACGGCATTAAGGAACAAGACATGACTCTAGAAAAACGCTGGCATGGTCGTGGATTTAAGGGTCCCGCTCCTGAGACAACCAAGAGACCCAACCTAATGGAAGACCGCAGTGGCCACAACCCTACTGAGCACCTCATAGCATAAGAATTTGCATCATATAAGGATGAAACAGATGAAAGTACCCAAAATCTGATTGATGACTAGGAAGAAGAGATAAAACATGAGATGGAACCAGACGACTAAATTGAAATCTGGAGGATGATGGTTCCTAATCAAGGGAATACAAGAGGTAGAATCATGCAATTCAAACACACCCTGTACCTATATTTCTTTATGAAAATTTTGCTTGGTAAAGTGATGGAACAAGTCTCTGTGGGGATGGAAGTCACACTGCAGGGCCTACCCAATTACAAAAAAGACATGGACAAAATCCTCTTTCAGTTGCACAAACAGGATATCAGAATTGATTGTATTGACGGACACATTCCTTGCATCATGGATATGTTTAGTATGCCAGAGGAAACTGCTGAAGATCACACTCCTATTGCCTCATACTTCGAGGAGAATAATGTCAAGAAGGATTAGTTCCTCTATCCTTAGTTTTTGTTTATGTGGATAAGATTTAAAGTTCCTGTTGTTTATGCTAGAAGTTATATAGTATTTGGACAAGAGACTGAGACCTACCTAACCTTGCTAGAAAGACTGAAGCAGTTTTGTTTTTTGATGGTGTATAATGATGACCAATGGCTAACACAATCGATTTCCCCTCGAGGTGAGCTCAGGCCATAAGGTAAATCTGTGTGGTGTAAATTTTCCTTATATAATAATAGAAATGGACGGTCCCTGCAAGAATTTACAAAAATAAAATAAATAAAATATAATAAAAAGGATCTACTTATATATATATATATATATATATTTATATATATATATATTTATATATTATATATAAGATAATTAAAAAAATATTCCAAAATCATCATATTTCTTTTATATGTCATTCAATTTAGAATATGGAATGTCAACTTCTCTGATGGGGGACACTAAAGAATTTTCAAGTGTGATTGGGGGTCACCTAACACCCCACCAAATTGAAAATACATTTAATAGGGGGTGGCATGACCTGTCCTTCCCAGCCACACCCCCCATGTGTGAAGCATGTTGAGAATTGTATGTTTGCAATAGTACTGAATTGTTTTGCAGATAC
>APFE031745951.1:66479-86123 GCA_000404065.3 Pinus taeda | reverse complement strand
AGGCCAGTGATGAAAACCTCGCGTCGAACACGAAGAACCTGCCATTGAGGCATGCAGGCTCCAAGGTACCGGAAGGGAGTCCCTAGGTCACTTTCCTGGATAATGAGCTGAAGTCGACAGGAAGTGATCTTGTCGAAGATGGGCCATAATGTTTCCCACATCATCGACACGAGACGGAAAGAGACAATATGTTTCATTTGAAATATCAGAGGGAGGTTATACTCGTAGAGGCCAACTTCTCTTGAACATATCGGCGGCACAATGACGGATTTGGCAGTATTTGGGGTCAAACGATCAGAGGTTGTAATGAAAGGGAAATGAGCAGATGAACGGCCAAATAGGATAACCCAAACCCATGGAGGTAAAAGTGAAGCGAGATGAGATGTCCCCACCCAGACACGAATGCAAACAGTGCCATGTTCAAGAGTGACATACTGCCGATGACGACGATTATGATTCTTTATTTCCCCCACCATTTCTGGCGAGTACCCCGGTTATTTTGGATGACAGCTTGACGGGATAGCATTATGCTTGAGGGGCTTATTTTGATGATCCGATGTCATTATGTTTAATGAGTCTGACAAAGGAAGAACTTGGCGTCTTTTCATGTTTAGAGAGTTTGAAAAGACAGCAGAAAAGAAAACTCCAGGGGGGGTGCTTTTTCGTAAAGTTGTGTCTCTCGAGCCCGAAAAAGTATAAAACGATGCTCGAAAGAATCGCCTGATCATTACGAACGAGGAGTACTTTTCGTAAATAGTGACTTTGACCTGAAAAAGTAAAAAAGCAGTCAGAAGCACGTCGTTTTAGAACCAATAATGAGTGCGAAATGACAAACACCCGGCAATCTTTGTTGGTTTAAACTGTCGAAAAAGAGCTTTAAAAGCGACCGCCTCTCGTTCCTTTTGACGAGCCGAAAGGAGGCTCAGCTATATTTTCTTGTTTTATGTCAGAAAAGAGCTTAAAGATGACATTTTTGGGACCAAGTGTATAAAAATCCACAGTGACTTCGCCGATTCCAAAGACCTGCACAAGAGAAACACCCATGTAAACTTGTTCGATATGTCGAAAAACATAGTAAAACATGCGTCAAGGCACAATATACTGACATCAGGATTAAACTCATGATAAAAGGTGATAAAACCCACTTTTATAAGGTTAATTTAGAAATTTTTACCATAAATAGGGGGGTGAAAAAATCATTTTTACCATTTTACCATTTGAGCTTTGGAGAACGTTGTAGAACTACAAAGTTGACGGAGCGAATTCTTCATCATCCGGACGTCGTTCTTCCGACAATTGATTCCAGGTAGGTCCCTCTTGCCCTATGCTCCATTTTGAATCCTTTTTTAAGCATTTTCACCATAGGATTTGGCCATTTGGCCAAATTTTTTGAGGCGTAGGTGCGCTCTCGGTCAGCGTGGATTCGCCCATCGGGTCCACGCTGACAATTTTACCAGCACACACCACTTCCTGGGTCAGCGCGGAAAACCCGTGTCCTTCCGCGCTGACCCAGAGAAAAATACACAGGGCCGCCATTTCCAGCGCGGCTGTTTTAGAAACAGTCGTGCTAGTGCCGTGAAGATTGATTTTTAAAATTTAAATGGACAATATTTAAATGATGGAAACCTAATGCTTTTTGGGTGATCTTGCAGGACATAATGGCCTTTTTATGGCAGGAGAGAGCCCATGATAATGAAGATGTGGCCGCTTTTTCTGATGCCAGATGCCGAAATGCAATGCGGGCATGCGGTTTGCTCAAATTCTTTCTCACTCCACGCTTGAGGGCTCAGCCAGACCTCCTAGAGCTTTTGATCAGAGCCTGGAACCTAGTGGATGGGAAATTCACGATCCGTGGCCGCGACATTGAGTTCGATTCCACGGACATCTACTTTTTGACTGGATTGTCTCGCCGAGGTGTGATGCCCATTCTAGAGGGGCAGCGACCTAGCGGCGAGACGCTCGACCAACTCATGGCCCGGGTGTGCCCACAGGCAGTCAAGACACGGAGCGGGAAAGCAAGCATACCATCAGTGGGTGTTGGACCCAATGGTGACATAGTCCTTCGTACTATACTCTTCCTAGTGACGCGGGCAATAGGCAGTCTGACCAACCATGAGGCCTCAAAGGCCAACCTGTTACTAGCTCTCGAGTGCTTACAGCCCACGATTTTCAACTGGGCAGCAGCTGTGACCAACAGCATGAAGAGACAATTGAGTAATTGCCGACGTGGAGAGTCGAAGCAGTTTGGCTACGGATCGCTCTTGCTTCTGCTCATGTTCAAGCGGGTGCCAGCTCTTCGGCTGCAGACCATGGTGGTAGATCCGCCTAACAGTCCACGGGAGACGAGGGCCACCAAATGGGCCCGGGTCATGCCACGTGGAGGTGGTGGTCGCTCAGTGTCGTGGGGCGTCTTCTTCCGAGAGTGGCTAGATTGCCAAGTTATCTTCGTCGAGGACTAGCCATATGCCAGTATCGACTTCCGTGGTGATCCTGACATGCCATTGCTTGCGGGAGAGCAGTGGGACGATGGAGGTAAACACTTGATCTCTTTTTGATTTTTCATCTTTATAATGTTTTTGAATTTTTTCATGTACATGTCCTAATACATACTATGCTGTGCAGATGTGGGACCTGTGAGACCCCTTGGCCCGGCCCCAGAGGCACGGAGAGAGGGGCAAGGCGCTGCCATCTTGGCCTTGGCTCCTGCAGCAGGCGACCAGATAGAGACTGTGGTACACAACCTTGAGGGCTTGCTGGCAGGAGTCCCAGATTACTAGGGGATCGAGGAGGTCCCCATAGCTGCACAGATCCATACAGTGGGTGTAGAACCCAGGATGCATCGCCTTTTGAGGCGGGTGGCATGAGTGGTGGCATGCTACAGAGAGCATAACCTACCGCAGTAGACGCCTAGGTTTTATTTCCCACTAATGTTTTTTGAGAGACATACGTCTCAGATGTACTGAGGACGTCAACTTTATTTCAGACATGTACACTTATTTTTTGAGCGCCTTAGTGCGCCACACGATATATATATATATATATAATATATATATATTATATAATATATATATATATATATATATATATATATATATATATATATATATATATATATATATTATAATACCGATTTTGGATGGATCTTTTACATATGATGATGTTTTGATATGCTATTGCAAATGTCTAATACAAATGTGATCTAATGTATCAGTTGCACAACATACGATCCACATATTTTTATATTTTTGACAAGCTTAAAAGCACGCACACACATGCAAACTATGCTTGGAAAAGAATTTATTTTCATATGCTTATGTTTATTCCTAGATGGATCTTTTCTTCACGTGATTATTTGTTTTATATGCTATGCGACTGTTCGACACACATGTAATCTGATGTATCTATGTGCATAACAAACGACCCATCGCGGAGTGTATTCACACACACGCATATATTTTATTTTTATGAAAGCTTGAAAACACACATGAGAACCATGTATGCAAAATATGCTTTATGAGAAATGAAACGGGCATGCCCCCCAGCATCGTGTCTCAATTCGAGGTGCATGCCCCCTAAGCTTCAGTCCATTGAAAATGGGTTGAAGATTGACATAATGGTTATTGCGCTCGAAATGCACGAGCTCCCGTTTCATTGTTTTAACGAGGTTGACATAATGGTTACGAACTATCCTCGGTACAAGTTGTTTCATTATTTTAACGAGGTTGATACATTAGCAAAACTCTCTTCGAGACTCCTTGTTTAATTTTTTAGGGAGCTTGACACAAGATCAGGAACTATGCTCCGCCCGAACTTCATCATAATGAACAGGAAGTCGGGGCTTCCAAGAGTGGCACTCCCAATGGGAGGTCAATGTCTAGGAAGTCAGGACCCAATGCCCCCAGGACACTATGCACGATGGCGGCATTGCTGGATGTAGGCATGGGAGAGGTGGCCACGTAGTTGATCTGGGGTGAGACAGATGCAACTAGTGGATGAGAACCAAGAGGGAAGGGCGATTATGTCGGAGGGGCTTATGGACGAGCGAACGAAATTGGTCGATCGTCACCATTCTTCCGTCGTGTGGAAAGCAAACCACACGGAAAAGTGAAGAACAAGAGCTCCCATGGCATACACATGGTCGCGGCCAAGGAGAAGACTGAAGTCTAAAGAACCTTGGGTAACCGAGATGTCTATATAGACAGTCTTGCCTCCCAAAGTGATAGGAAACTTTGGAAGGATCCCTAATGGTTGACTCGTTCCTCCGTCAAAAGTGGTGAGAATTCGGTGCGATAGGTACATAGCGATGGGGAACCCAAAGCTCGGCCAAAGTAGTAACGGGCCAATAAGACCTAACCGATGCTCCTTCATCAACACAGTGCAGGCAGCGCCATTATGGGAGCATAGGCAGTGACCAGAAAGGCACATGGGATGGAAGGGGAGGGGTAGTCAAACAGCTCCAATCGAAGGAAATGACCGAACTACTTGGTGGGGGAACCATATGGTTTCCCCCCTGCTCGGAAGGAACCGAATCACAATTCTCTGGAAAGGTTGGGATGGGAAAACCATCGAGCTCAGGAGAATCCGATGAGATGAGAAGAACATGGGAATCTGACTCTTCCGAAACAGAGTGGATGACACTCTGTCCGACCAATGGTTGGTCGGGAACAGGCTGGGCACAGCCAGGTTCGGGAAGAGGGGCCTGGACAAGAGGAGAATGTGAAACAATTTCATTGTTGGGAGGCGAATGATCTGCAGCTGCAGAAAGGCATTGATATCTAACGGGGAGTTGGGGTGAGGGAGCTGGGAGACTTTCCAAAATAGTGGAGGCTTTATCCATGAGTGGACAAAGGTGAAGGGGATGATTGCCTTCACAAAGTCTGCAGGGGATTCAAATCTTCCCATTCCCTTTACCATTCCCAACTGATGAGGTAATATCGTCGTGAACTTCAGTGGACAATGAAGGGCGGGCCGGATCACGAGACCATACTTCTAAGATCCTAGGAATGCCAGGACAATCGCGAAGAAGATGGTCCTCCTTGCATAATCGACAAGGAAACTTAACCTTCCGCGGAGGAGCGGAAAGGGGCCCGACTTATGGTGTACTTGAGGGAGTAACAATTGTGCTTGTAGCCTCTCCCTTAGGAGACTTCTTCTTCTTGCTCTTCTTCTTCTTCTTCTTAGCCACCTGGTTATTCGAATCGACACTTTCACCAGGCGAAGTACAAGAAGGAGACGTAGAAGTAGGCGTCGAAGGGGAGAGGTCCACCTTAGGTTCAACATGATGTTGCGCAGGTGGAGGGACTGATGGAGTATCAGCCGACACGATAGGGACCAAAGAGGTTGAAAACAACCAAACAGGCAAGCCGAATGTTAACCCAGGAAGGAATAACGTCACCATATAAGGAGCACCAACATTCCCAAGAGGAGGGGAATGACTAGGATTCCCGTCAGGAGGGGAACTTGGGTTGGTGAACCCTGGAAAAGTTGCCATAGCAAAAAGAAACCTACTCAAGCTATCAAACACAAGATCTAACCAGGTAATGTTATCGTGGCCAAATAAGTTTTTAAGACACAGGAACTGAACTTGACCTTTTCATGTTTCGAGAGTCGAGAAAAGGACGAAAAGATGACTCTATCTCCTTCGAATGTTTAATGAGAACGAAGTGACAAGACGCTCACTTACACCTTTTCTTTTAGGGAGTCCGAAAAGGATCAAAAGTGACTGCTCTGGAGATTCTAAGAAAAAGGTTTACCAAGCAATCCGTAAAACTGCTTATACACCTTGGAAATCGTATGAGAACCAAGGACTTTCCGTACTGCAGTCAATCTTCCCGAATGCTGTGTTCGGTGCGTTACAGTTCACAAGGCGGCAGACTCGGCTTCCTATGGATAAAGGATGCAAACCTAGTGGAGTCTCCCTATATATATGCGACGGTACGTGGGAGCCCAAATCCGTGCTAGACCACAATTGAATCACACCAGGAGGAATCACCTAACCTTAATGCGAAAACAAGAGTGACTAGGTTTAACGACGTCGGAGCACGTCTCTAGCCTAGACCTCTAGATATTTGCGTTAAGTTCCAATGCGTTTTAAAGTAAATTTGGTTTATTTTATGGTTGATCTTGAATTAAGTTTTGATTTCAGGTCTTACCATATGATCTCTCAGAATTACTTAGATGCAAACTACATGCCAAAGAACATCATTTCGTTCGATGAATTCTAACTATGAGAAGGTTAGGAATTTTCAATCAAACAAAATGAACTCAAGCAATCACACAACCTAATGCAACTAACAGCAAGGAAATGAAACTTTTCTTTCGAAAACACAAATCAACGAAATGTCTTTTTCCTTTTGACTATTAAATGAAAAAGATGCTAGTTTTCTTTTCTTTTCAATGGCACAAAGCACTTTTAAAATGAATTAGAGAGATAGCAACACTAAGTGAAAGAACTAAAATCACTCAATGCAAACACAAGACAATTCCCAAGACACTAAAAACCAGTTTCCCAAATCAAAGGAAAACAAGGGTTTATGAGCTATGTAATCTAAGCTCAACAAGACAAGAAGGAATTCAAAGGAGGAAGGCAAATCGCTTGGAACACAATCAAAACACTTCCAACAATCACCAAACGAATGTGGAAACAAATCTGAAGTTGGCTGGTCAATCAAGAACACAAGATCCCAAATGGGAGGCTTGACACACACACGGCCACTAGATGCCCTAGGGCTTGAGTGCGAAATCAAAGGAGAAAAGCAAACACCCGGAGGATAAGAGTTCAAAACCAGGCAAACGATGATTCAACACACTCCAGCAACTGTATAAGTTAAGGCAAAATGCAAACCAAGCAACGAAAGCGAAAAGGAAGGCTTTGCAAAACCGAAAACAAGTAACAAACGAACCCTTGCGGAACAAGGCTTCGCAAGCAAGCGTGTCACAGCTCAGACAAAATAAAACAAGTCATAAACCAAGTGGAAAGAGCAGGGGACAGCCAAACCAAGAGGTTCAGGAAGCAAATTTGGACAAAAAAGACTTTTACAGGATCAGCGCGGGTGACCCCTCAGCAACAAAGCGATGACAAGACAATGCCTGTAGCAACTTTGCGCTGTCAGCGTGGAAGGACACGGATAAAGAGCGCTGGCTTGAAAACAAGGTCAGCGCGACTGTTAAATGTACAAGCGCGATGACAGGGAAGACAAAGGAACAAATGTGCGATGTCAGCGTGACTGTTCTGAAATAAAACGCGCTGAGGCTAAAAAATAAGCAAAATCGAACCAAAAACCCCCAAACCAAGGCAACAGTCTTTTAAAACAATTAAAGCAGTTCCCAGGATGAACCAGGAAACCAGCAACAACAAACTAATCCCCAATCTTTGACAAGGGAGCAATAATCAAATTCAAGAACAAGGATGAACAACAAAGAGACAAGCAACGCTCCCTAGCGGAGTCGCCAAATTGTTGGAGAGGTAAATCCCCTCTACGGATAGAGGCAATCCCTACTAGCCCAAAAAGGGTCTAGCAACAATCAATCAATGCTACTCTGCAAGTTCCTAGTTGCAATTAAAAAGTGGGTAATGGACACCTACTTGGATTCCAGCACTATGTTTGACGAAGAGATGCCACTCTCGCTCCTTCGCTCCAGCCGATCACAATCCTCCACTATTCTCGTGGGCGGACACCTGCACAAGCAAAGAGAAGACAAACACAAGCGTAAAATCTTGTAAAAGCAACTATACATCAGTCAGAAAGGATGTAATTCACATTAATCATTCATAAGTCAAATGAGAATGGAACCATAACAGTAGTCATCTATCTTTTATTATTCAAAAATAGAGAAAGGTACAACCAATGTTCTGACGCTGAGTCCTTCTCTAGAGGGTCCAGCCAGCATGTCTCATAAGCATTCACCCTTGAAGGTAGATCTCCCAAGACAAAGAACTCTCTCTCACACACAAGGCAAAAAACTCATAACCTTCCTTAAGCTCTATAGCAATCCTCACACAACACACCAAATTCCTATTAAGAGCAGCACCAATGCACTATGAATTCCTCTATGTCCTAGTCTATCTGTCAAAAACTAGCTGCTCATGGCAATGGTGGAGGTTTATATAGGAGAAGGAGTCTCCATGAATAGTGAAAGGATGAGCTTACCCCCAAGAAAAGTGGGTGACCAGGCGAAGAGACATGCCATGGAAAGGAGGGCGACCTTTACAAAGCCAACAACCAGGTCTAGAGTCATCTGGAAGGCTGGCTGTTAGAACAAACTCGCCCAAACAGGATCAGCGCGGGTGCATAACTGGGCTGGCGTGCTGGCATCACATCTCAATTAAAGAAGAGGTCTGGTCAGCGCGATTTTATACAGGCGGAGGGTGTGCTGGCTGTGAAATTCGACCAGCACGGAAAACCCGTGTGCTTCCACGCTGGCAGCGCATCAGTCGCACTAGAGGCCGCCAGTCAGTGTGGTTATTTCAATAACAGTCGCGATGATCCAATAAACTTAGACAAAGAGGGTTTTTTGGCCATTTCAGAGAGCATGAGCATGATGGATTGATTTCATGACACAGTAGGGAGACTGACAAGGAGACAGTGACATTTTACTATGTAACAGTATACATGAGTGGTATGTCAAGAATCCCAGGGCGCCGATGGTAGTCCCGAAGAAGGATTGGATCACCATGCAAAATGCCAAAGTCCAGGTATGCATCAAGATCCAATCAAAGGATAAACTGGCCAAGGATGTAGACAGAGTGTTTGGTTCATATAGACTCCCTTTCAGCAGTCTAGAATCAATGATCGAGGTCCACGAAGTCCCTTCCATCAGAGAAGTCGGGCATGTGAGAAAGCAAGAAGAAATCTCACAGGAAGTTTAGGCATTCGTCGACACATACAGGCAAGTTGCCCATGTAGATGACCTACCCGTTACAAAGGATAATATCACATGCTATGTGGTTGAACCAGTAAGGATATATACAAAGCTGGTAATCTTGGGAAATCAAGTGAATGCCAAGGGGACCACTCTCATACCAAATGCCCTTGAATATTTATACAAACATGATGAGGAACAACCATAGATCACCCCCATTGCAACCGAATACACATTAGGGGAGTTTTGAGGTCTAAAGTGGACCTCCTAAGAAAAATGTACAACCAAAATAAACTTTATAAGAACCAATAGGATTCAAGATGATGATGTCAACCATGGGGGATGATTCACCATTTTTGGAGTAAAAAAGTAAAAAGATTAAAAAATAATAAAATAATAAAACCATTTTTTCAACTCATATTTTAAACTTTTATCCCTAAGGTTTCACTCAAATTTAGAGAGGGATTACTTGTTAGATGAAATATTTAATTCCTCATCCAAGGATTACCCATGTTTCATACATTCGATGGACACTGCTACACGGAAAATGAGAAATACATGAAAAACATGATTGCAATCACGTTTTTCATGTATTTTTCATTGTTCGTGTAGTAGGGTCCATCGAAATTATACAAAATGGGTAATTCTAGGATGAGGAATCAAATTTTGAATCTAACAAGTGTTTCTACTTGAAATTTGAGTGAACCTATAGGGAGATAAGTTGAAAATATGAGTTGAAAAAATAGTTTTTTCCTTTTTCCCTCTAAAATTTGATGATGTAATCTAATATTATTTTATTATTTCCACAATTATTTTATGATTTCCTTAGGAGCCCCATTTTATACGTCAAAATTTCCCTAATGAGATGTGGCACACTTACCTAATGGAGAAACTCCACCTAAACATTCCCAAACTTTCTATTGTTAAGTTGATAGAGTAGATTTTGGCTCATTTTGTGATTTGGGAAAATTAGGATAGGATAGGACAATTTTGGAATGTAAAGAGTCATAAGGAAGTCTAAAGTTCACTAGGTAGTTGAAAGGTCATGAGGAAGCCCAAGGTTCAGGGGTAGGCCAAAGGTCACCCTAATTTTATAAATACACCCTCATGACACAATGTAAAGGACTTTTAGTAGAGGACTTATTTTGGGACAATATTGTTTGAGAGAACTTATGCTCTTTTGATATTTGTAAGGATTAATTTTTATTTTCCACTATTGAATTGCACAAATATTTTATGTTGTGGTGCCATGGGTATTATTTTCTTAATGGATCAAATGTTCTTGAGAGTTATTTGATACACAGTCTATTCATGTGATGCCTTATGCTATGAACTTTGTTTTTCTATGCATGGATGATATATGACTTGCTAACTCTATGCTTCTGTTAGTGAATTTCTTCAATGATATTGGTGTAATCCTATCATAGACTATGTTTTTACTTATGATTATAGATGATTGATTACTATTAAATACTTTATAGTTGTTGAGCACTTTATTTATATAGAAATGATATTATCTGAAGTCTCCTAATGATTACTTTGCATAAGGTTTATGTTATCTCTAATCTTTCTATTCATGGTGCCCATGTTATAAATATTTGTCGGTTATTTCCTTATACTTATTAAGCCTCATGTGTTCAATTGTGTCTTATATCTCACCTTTGTCCGAAGTGAACTCAACCCATTTGAACGGCAGTCGGGCCTACATAATGGACACGATCCCTAAATTAAATGGTGCAGGGTCTAGTTGGGATCCTACACCAGGGAGATCCCCTTCACTATTGGTGGAGAATTTCAACCCGTCAACACACTGTAAACATGTTCTCCTACTAATTGTCCTACTTTAGCCAATACTTAGTCAATTCAAGGCTCCAATTTACTCCTATTCCTTGTGCAATTCCAAGGAATTGATCACCTGCATCAATGCCAAGCCTCTACACTCAACTAATATATAATTGCTAGTTACAATGTGCCTTTTCCCCCACTCTAACTAGGTAATTCGAATTCCATGCATTTCTAGGATATTCTTATCTGATTGACTAGTTTAACTGAGATATCACTAAGTTAAGAAAAGTTCTACTACTCATCTGACCTTCAACTGACTCAACTAGTTACTTGAGCTCAATTAACTGAGTTCAACTGAAAATAACTTAACTAGGTTGCTAAATTTTAGCAATCACTACATGCACAACTCTAATCCAAGCCTTAACTTGAATATACTGAATTAACAAGTAGACATGGCCATGTCACACAAGTAAACTACAATCCAAGTCATCATGCTGATGTGGAAAATCGAATTACTCAGTTTGACTAAGGCACAAGTCAAATTGAACCTTTCCTACTACAATTTCTAACGCTCCCTCTTAGCTAATATGAGATCTACAAGATCAATTATTTTCACAATTTAACCAATATTAACTAAGGTTGCATTTATGTGAAAGTTTGAGGGAAATTAAGTTGTTAATATGCCTTAAACATAAACTTTGAGAACTGAATTTAAGAATGAACAACAGAAATAAAAGACACAAACACAACAAGCATTGTTGACAGAGTTCGTCCCTCCTAGACTACATCTACGGGTCCGCTTCCAATGGCCGTCTGTTATATTAGGAATGCTCTAAAAAAGTTCTTTACATATAATTTAACAAATTGAACTATGCACATAGTCACTGTTAGTTACTGTGAAAAATAAAGCCATTGTCTTAGCTCTCCAATGGCATTCTCTGTTTCCAAAAAAGCCCAAGGATGGCAAAGTTACGCTCAAAAGAGCATTTGCAGGCATAAACAAAATACTGTTTAGAATTTTATTGTTCAATTCCTACTTCAGTGGCGCAATAGATATTTTTTTAATAAGGCCTCGGGCAGTTTCCAGGGTCAAACCCTCAGACCTCGTAGGCTATACATGGCAATTGGTTTGTATTAGGTGAACTGACATATTACATGGTGAAATTATAACCATACACCTATGGTATGGCACATTTTTGTTTTAACTAAATGTTTTATGGTCAAATCATAGGTCAGTGGACATATATTATCATACCACATGGCATATCAAACTTTGGGACTGGCAAAAATACCAAACCATATTAATTACCGCGTCTGTTTAAAAACTTTGTTGTAACCATAACATATAATGCAACACCAGTGGTGTAACCATTTGCAACCTCTGGCATAAACCATTGAACTACTTCCTGACAGTTAACACAACCACAAACCTATTGCACAGATACGTGGCATGACTCACGTTTCAATGGAACCGTGGAATTTACGTTGAAACAATGTTGTGCTTTGTTGGCATGTCTTTGCCATAAGCATTGAACCATAGTAAAATGTTACTCTGCGCCATATGTGGTTAACTCTGTGCCGAATGGGCTGCCATAACTCTGCTACGTTGGATTCCAATTCACCATAATTATTGCCATGTATCAAATCTCCATGTATTTCATGACTTGACATACACCACATATGCACTAATTTATTTGGCATTACGTTGTATATAAGGTTGACCCATTCATTAACCTCCGTTATATGTTTATTACATGGTTTTTGAAACCATATATGGTGTAATATGTAATACGACTCCACCATAGGATTAATACCCAACCGTGAACATGTTTATTGTATGGTTCTTAAAACCATAGGTTTGGATATAAAAATATGCCCACCTTATAATTTGTACATAGGTTTTAACATATAGTTTGTAGAACTGCGCCATAGTTTAATATATATGATTTAATATATGGTTTGTCAACCATAGAAAACCATACCACCATGTACCTGTAATAGAGGTATATGCACCTTTTGAACTTTGACCTGTTGACTTTATTGTTGCCGCATGTCAAGCTACATGAATTCTACAGGGCCAATAAGGCCCATTTTTCACCTTTTCACCATAAACTTCAATGGGTAGTTTCTCCTTCATCCAGAGGCCAAATGTGAAACTGAAGACGTAGTCAGATTCAACGTGATGAGCTTTACAACTTGGCGCTATTTCTGGGAACATTTGAGACCTTTGAAATTGGAGCAATTTGATGATCCTCTTGGATCATTCCTCTCCACTAGGATATTTTGGACCACCAAAAGTTTGGTTTTAAGCAGACATGAGGTGACGGTATAGCTCCCTCATGTTATGAGGAATTTTGCATCTATAGATAAATACTAATTCCCTAGGTAGGTAGTTATACCTAGAACAACATATTTAAAGTGCTTATCCTTTTTCTATAGATGATAAATAAGACAAAGGGAATCAAAGGACCTACTTGTTCTTTCACTTTCCTTTTGTCTCCTTTGTATGACTCCCATCGCTTCTTCTTGAGCTTAACTCGCTCAAAAAGCACCTACAAGCATAAACAGAAGACATAAAACCAATAAAAGCAAGAGATCTATCGATTATAAGTAAATGGAATAAGATACATTCACACATATAAACATCATATATCAAGATAAGCATATGGAAAAAAGTGTAAACAACATTATTAAGTAGAAGGAAGAATTACACCATGAAGTCAGATCCATTGTCACTCTTCTAGCTTGGGTTCCAACCAACATCACATCAATAGCACAACACTCCAGAAGCATAACAACACTTGCTTATAATCTCAATTCTCACACCAATAGTATCTCCTGACAAATTCTCAAAGTCCAGCCCTTGAGATGAGAGTTCAATTTATCAGCAAATGGAGAAGGTTTGGTCATAAATGAGGGTATTGAATGGCCTTCCAAACTTAGATTTAGTTTCCATGGAGGAAAGGATGAGAGGATAGGAGGTTACTTAACTCATTCCCTATCCAATTTTGATCTCATAGGAGATGATAAGTGTGGGAAACTTCTAGATGGCTCCAGAAGATAAGAATATTCCCAGAACCCTATGTGAATTTTGCTCAATCTCGCCCAACGTAGGTCAAAGTGGGCCTAGGTGCTCTGCATATCACCCTAACATGGGCCTACCTGCACTAAAGCAGACTTACCCTTGTCCAAGGTTGTGCTGGTCCCTCAAGGAGGCATTTTTGGAGGGATTCAGGCCAAGAAACTCTCAGGGAAGGAGGAATTCAAAATGGTGACTTGTCTAGGGCATGTAGCAACTGAATTTGGATTTGATGAGCCCTAATGATACTGATATGAATGATGGGAATGATGTGCCCAAATGGATCTGTAACAACTGCCCCCTAAAGCATGAAGTCTAAAATAATGATGTCGAGTGATATGCTTTACAATGTGATGAGGAGGTTTCGAAGTGGTTGGTGACCTGCATTGATTACAATACAGAATATCATGATATTTTGATTTTTTTCTCATGAATCGCTGAGGGAAGGCATACCCATGCTCAACATATAAACTTTCATTACAAGTACATAGACAGTCGTCTATAGATATAGACCCTTGATAGGATGACTATCAATGTAAATCCATTGTATGGATGATTTGGTACATTTCCTGAAATCGCAGCTCGCATGGATGAAATTAGATCTGGGGCCTTCTATCTCGTTCAATTGTTTGCTCAAGTATGATTATAACCATGCGAATATGTGATATGAAGTTGAACATGGGAAGACACCATTTGATTACCAACCAATGAAGTAAGCTGTTAACATACGCGATAGAAATCACTGATAATGATAATGATCCTCAAGGTACTGTAGTACATTCTACATGGTGTGAATAGATGTTTTGATGTCAAACACCATACAAAATCTTTCGGTTGAAGGCCAATGATGTCAACCTATCACCAAAAGCGACAAACCTGCCATTGATGTATGCAAGCTTCAAGGTACTGGAAGGGTGTTTCTAAGTTAATTGCTTGGATAATGTGTTGATGCCAACAAGAAGTGACTCATCACGGGAGGGCCTTGATGTGTCTCACATCAACGAAATGAAATGAGTGTAATGATTTTGGAGATGGAAATTGACTAACGACACCCGGTTCAGGAATGACAGTCAAGAAAATGAAGGTTTATGAGTATTGAGAAGGATGAATTTTAAACTGAGTGATTTCTCTTGAACATGTCTGCGACACTGAATAGATTAGCAACATTTACCCAAACAAAAGTAATGGATGGTATGAAAGACCAAGGTATGATGACCATCAAGCAGATAACACAACCCAAATAGTCACAATGATGAATTGAAAGTGTCATGCTCAAGAGAGACCTGCTACCATAATGTGGTTTACCCCTTTTTTCCATTTTCCCCATTCATTGCTGACCAATACCTCTTTAATTTTATCAAGTTTGAGGAGGATAACATATGCTTGTTGTATAATTACACCCTTCGAGTGAATCCATTTCTATGTGATGTTTTAATGAGTCTAGCGAAGATGAAACTCGGTCTTGTCATGATGGACAAGTTTGTCACTAGTTGATGTTTTAACGAGTCTAATGACAATGATAACTCGGTCCTTTTCATGCTTAGAGAGTTTGAAAAGGGACAAAAATAAAACTCCACAAGTTCTTTTTCCCATATTTGTCTCTTAAGTCCAAAAAAACGTAAAACAATACAAGAGAGAACCTATGTGATTTCGCCAAAAATTCTCTAAACAACTGTTATGGATCACAAAAGTCTAAATACCTTGAAGAGAGAACCTATTGACCATGTTCAGTCAACGTATTCCTTTTTTAGTAAATAATGTATCTCAGTCCAGAAAAGGGTTAAACTTATATTGAGTAGATGTTGTTTCCAATCCGTTAACGAGCTGAAAAGGAAAAGCGCTCGACATTTTTTTCATATTTCAAGAGTCTGAAAAGAGCTTAAAGAGGACTCCACTTTGAGGAACGAGTGGTGTCTAGGATAAAAACTGGTTCCGGTGATGTTAGAACTCTCAAAACATGTTGATTTATGTGAAGAGGCTGGCTAATAAGACCACTCATTGTAACTGTTCCTCAAAAAGGGTAAACAACCAAGTGAAAGAATATGATCAGCCAAAGAGATGGTGGTGATGGAATGAAACAACCAAGGCTCATCTGACGGAATAGGTTGATATAATGGCAATCAAAAGGGTCAAAATGGAAATGGGTTCATTTTTACACAAGTTTGAACCATAGGGAACTATGCTTGGATTCAGTTTCATGTTTACACAAGCTTGAAATGAAAAACTATGATTGGATTTAGTTTCATTTTTAGACAAGCTTGAACCTTGAAAAAACTATGCTTGAGATTGGTCTACATGCCCCAAGCATGATGACTCAATTCTAGGTGCAGGCCCCCCAAGCTTCATTGCATTCGCCTAAGTAGACTACTTGTGGTTATCAGGTGGATGGGATGAAGGTTCATTTACGAGATCAAATGAAAGACTCAATTAGGATTTAACGAGATCTAATCAAAACTCGATTTGGAACTTTTCTCCAAGGATCCTTATTTCATTTTTAAATGAGCAGACAAGGAACTCTGCTCTATTCCTTGTTTCATTTTTTAATGAGCTTGGCACAAGACAAGGAACTATGCTTTAGGACCTATTTCATTTTTTTAATGAGGTTGACACAGTGAAATAACTATCCTCATATTCCTTGTTTCATTTTTTGATGAGCTTGACAAAAGACAAGGAACTATACTCATACCCTCTGTTTCATTTTTTAACGAGGTTGACACAAGACAATGAACAATCCTCATATCCTTGGTTTCATATTTTAACAAGTTTGACACAATACAAGGAACTATCCTCATATTCCTTGTTTCATTTTTTAACAAGCTTGACACAAGACAAGGAACTATCCTCATATTCCTTGTTTCATTTTTTAATGAGGTTGACACAAGACAAGGAACTATCCTCATATCCTTGGTTTCATTTTTTAACAAGGTTGACACAAGACAAGGAACTATCCTCATATTCCTTGTTCACGACCCATACGAGGTCATGACTTCCAAGAGGTTCTCATCAGATGGTAGAACAATGCTCTTGGAAGGGATCCATAACAAGGAATCCATTAGAGAGATCTGGTTCCAATGCCCCCAGTACATAATGTACAACATCATAGAATTGATCGTTAGTTGATGTAGGCATGGAACGGGTTGCCACATAATTAACCCATGGCAGGTATGACACCATTGGTATAAAAGGACCATTTAGGGAAGATGGTTGACTGGAAGCCATATTTGGACTAGGAAATGAAAGTTGGTCAACGGTGATAATTCTGCCTTCATGCAGGAAACAAATCACTCGAAAGAGTGTTGAAACAATAACTCCCATGTCATAAAAATATTCATGCACAAGAAGTAAATTGTAATCTAAAGGGCTTGGGACTACCATCACATTTAGATAAATGATTTTTCCTCCCAAAGTAATAGGTAAGTAAGGGAGGATCCATAATGGTTGACTGGTTCCTCTGTTAAAAGCCAACATATTCTTGGTAATAAGCACAAGTGGAGGCAAACCAAGCACTTGGCAAGCAGTGGAGGAAAGGGTACTCACTGATGCACCTTCATCAATAATAGTGCCAAGTATGACCATATTACAAACATGTACTATGATCTAGAAAGGCACATAATAAGGAAGAAGAGATCCTGATAGTCAATTCCAATCAAAGGAAGTGACCACACTACTTGGAGGGGGTACTATAAGAACGAGAGAATTAGCCCCTTGAGTTACGAGAGCGGGAGGATTTTCCTCCTGTCTTGATGGAATGGGAGGATTGCCCCCAAGCTCATTAGAATCTTAAGAAATGAAAAGAACCTGAGTGGTATCATATTTACTCTCTTCGGGAAAGGTACGATTAACTTAAGGTGAAATCGGGTCAACTGTTTCCTCGACCTGTGATTGGTTAGGTATAGACTCATGGGATTCATATTCAGAGAGAGTGGGTTTGACCAATGGTTGATTTGGGTCAGTCACTTTATCAACTAGTGAAGGATTAAGGGATAGTCTCCAGTAACCAGATGGAAGTCGCTGCGATGAAGCAGGACGATTATCCAACACTTTTTTGGCTTCATCCAGATAGGGATAATTGTGAATGGGGTGATTTCCTTCACATAACCTATAGGGAAGCTTAACTTTACCTTTATTTCCATGAACTTTACTACCACTAGTTGATGGTGTGTCACTAGCATGATCTCCAGAAGTTGATGACACAGGATGATGTGAACGAGAAGACCATTCTTCTAAGATCTGAGGAATATCAGGACAATTTCAAGGAAGATGGTCTCCCATACAAAGTTTGCATGGATATCGAACTTTGTGAAGCTTATCGGACAATTTCTCCTCAGAAGTTGCATTCAAAGCAATGTTTTCTTGGTTGCCCCTTCTCGATTTTCTTCTTCTTCTTCTTAGCCACCTGGTTACTATTACCAATACTTTCACCAGGCGAAGAGGAAGAAGGGGAGGAAGAAACAACCAAGGAAGAAGGCAAAGGGTCAACTTTAGGATCAACTAGAGGTTGATTTTTTCCAGTTGAAGGAGTACTCGATTGTGGAGAAATCACGACATTTTGAACCAAGGAGGTTGAGAACAACCATACTGGAAAGCCAATGGTAAGTCCCAAAAGGGACAATGTAGCCATATAAGGAGCACCATTATTTCTGAAAGGAAGAAAAGGACTAGGATTCCCATCAAAAGGAATTCTTTGATCGGTGGACTTCGGATTTGTTGCCATATGTCTCAACCTAATATCAACTAAGGAATGAGTGTGGAGGATGTTATCCACAGTCAATTAAATTTATTTTAATCAAAATAACAAAACAAAACAAAAGAGGGATGATCTAGGCAAACAGATTACCAAGTAATTGTGAATTGCAGAATACCTCCTGGTGAACTAAGAAATACGGGTAGGCAATCTCCCCGAATGTTGTGTTCGTTGTATTACAACATACAAGGCGGACAACTCGGTTACCTAAGGATGGATAGCAACCTAGTGTTTTCCTCCCATATATACCTGAAAGTACGTGGAGGCCTAATCCATATTAGTGTTTAAAATGTGAAACCACACAGTGAGAGAATTCCCATATACTTTACGTACTGTAACATTGCTCTATATACCCAAAGGTATGTGGATGAGCTATGATATACTCATGTACGTGGAATGAGGCATCACACTCGGGATGTATCACAGAGAAGTTAGTAACAACTGCTATGTTTTACGATGCTGGAACATATCTCTAGCCTAGAACCTCTAAATGTTATGCGTTAAGTTACAATGCTCCATTAGGTTAATTCAAATGAATTTTAAGTTGATATTCTTTAGAATTTTCCTTTCAAGGTTCACCACATGATGTATGTTTTGTAGAAATTTTACCTGTAGAACAAACTGATATATGCAATGTCCTAAAGCATAATACTTTTTCTACTTCTACAAAACATTAAGCGGAAACATAATCGAATTCATGAGCAACATCAAGTAGAAACATGCATAACTGATCAAGAGAAATAATCACACATAGCACAAGATATATTAAGGGGAAAGCACCAGCATAAAACCCCAACCATGTATTATCAATCAAGTGGAAATCCTCTTCACAATACAAAAGAATCAGCTCTCAAGCTATCCAGTTCTCAATGAACTATGAAGATATGAAGATATGTCTGATGAACCAACCAAGCCTTGTATATAAAGGCTTTACCTATGGTCCAATCCCTATTTCCTTGCGCAATTTTCTTAGGAAATAATAGCAAAAGCATATTCAATTAATTTCAAACATACCAAGTCAACCAATGGTCCAACTATGCAATCCTTGAGGACATTAGTTCCTCAATCATGCAAAAACTACTTATTCGAAATACTCAAGCATCTGATAGTACACTGTCCCACATCTGATCTCAACTGGGTCTTTGACAGAACTGACATGCAACAGTTATCCATG
>APFE031745951.1:0-57723 GCA_000404065.3 Pinus taeda | reverse complement strand
ATGGCCAAGTGGAATCTACAAATAAAGTTCTTGAGAGCATCATCACCAAGACTGTTCATCTCCACAGAAGAGATTGGGCAGAGAGGCTCTCTGAAGCTTTGTGGGCCTATAGAACTACATGGAGGAACACAATAGGACATTCTCCTTATGAACTTGTTTATGGGAAAGAAGTCTTGCTCCCCATCGAGTTTCAAATCAAGACCTTCAAGATAGCAGTTCAGTTGGGGATGAGCTTATCAGAAGCCCAAAAGCACAGAATGGACCAGTTAAATGAACTAGATGAAATAATACAAGATGCAATTCTGAGGACCGATCTAGTTCAACACCAAAGGACCAAATGGCATGATCGATTTATCAAAGAAAAGAAGTTTGAAAAAGGAGATTGGGCGCTACTATTTGATTCAAAGTTTAAGGACTTCAAAGGGAAATTTCAAACTCATTGGCTTGGGCCATATGAGATTGATGAATTCTTTAGTAATGGAGCAGTCCGAATCAAGACAATTGATGAGTTCCACACTCCTCTTATTATGAATGGCCACCGCTTGAAGATCTATCATAAGCCACTCTCAAAAGAGGACTTTGTCAAAATATTTCAAGAAAGTTCTGCAATGAGGCTAGTGGAGAAGAATCCTTCTCCTCCATCAGCCTAATATTTATTTCTTTTTGTTTCGAAAAAAAAAATTAAAAAAAAAAAAGAAAAAAAAATGATAAAATAAAAAAAAAGAGAAAAAAAGAAGAAGAGAGAAAAATGTGTATAAGCCTGAAAACCAATCTTGGATTGGCAGTCTTATGCATAAAATATAAGGTGAAAATCAAGGTCACCTGACACTTTATATTTTCCACCATCATCTTCATTCCATTTCGCTTCTTCCATTTCATTTCGTCATTTCATCCACTTCATTCACCATTTCATTCATCCAATCATTCTCACTCCACCTCATTTCTTTCCATCCATCCATCCATTACATTCCATCTCACCAATAAAGTCATTATCAGATTTATTTCACACAGCTAAAGTTATTTTGTGCAGATAGAAGGGTATTACTGCAGTTTCTGCAGCCGAGGAGCAATTCCGCAGCCAATATCCCAATTCTGCAGCCAATACGCTTTCTGCACCTGCATGAAAAAACACAGTCTGTTTTAAGAAGAAATCTGCAGTACAAAAGTCATCAGCAAAAAAATTGAAAAAGGTCATGTAGCAGCAACAAACAATGAAAGGTTAGTGTCAGATAAGCAAAAGGAATCAAAACACAGACACCTAAGGTATGATCTAATTTCTAAACCTACGGTTATAACATTTTGCATGGTTTACGGGTTGTGTTTTTTTCCATTTAATGTAATGATTACCAATCCTCTCCATTACTCGACCGAAATCCCCGTATCTCTTAGCCTTAACGGCCACCATTCATCACGATTTTAAAGCTCACACATGGCTGCTCTTCCATTAAAATTTTTGTACCTAAGTGACGTAGACAATTGCACTATGGCTCTCTGCATTATGATTCCGCAGCCAAATGTACACTCGTGACCGAAGTCTAGGGACTTAACCGTTTCCTCTCATCATTCATAACCCTCCTACGCATGTATAATCTCATTCACGCAGTTGATTCACTTCCGCTTTTTCCTTGTTTTTCATTGCTCTGCCTTATTCACTGCTCTGCCTTATTCACTACTCTGCCACCGTAACCATACTCCGTTTCATTTTTCTCCTCTGCTAAACTTTGACCACTGTTGTGAGTGTATTACGGTTGTTATGTTGAAGCCGTAAATCTACTGTGTTGAAACCACTGTTGAAGCCGTAAATCTGTTGTGTTGAAGCCACTGTTGAAGTCGTATAACCCTTTCTCCAAAGTATTAAAACAGAGCTGTAAAACAAGCCAGAGAACTGATGGGTAAACTTTTGAGGGTAGAGCCAGAGGGCTCCAAATTTCTGGAAGGATATCCCCAAGTCAAAGACGCTTTGCAGAAGGGAAATTGGCTCCAGTGCATTAAACAATTCAAGGGTTATCATAGAGAGGTCACAAAGACTTTTGCACGTTCTTTCAAAGACAAAGACAACCAAGTGGAGATAGGAGATCTGAAATTTACAGTCACCGAGAGCAGTTTGGCACAGGCCACTTCACTACCACAAACTGGGGAGAGATGGTTCAAAAAACGATCAGTACAAGACCAACAATGGAAGCAAATTCTAAAGAATCCAAGTATGGACACTAGCATCTTTACAAAGGGAATCCTTGTTAATCTTGTCAAAGAAGAATGGACAACTTTGCTTCTACTAGTACAAAAATTCTTTACATGTGAGGGAAGGTTTGGAGTTCTATATGTTTATCATGCCAAAATTATGATGCATTTCTTAGGAGAGCATGACATTAACCTTCCATACTTTTTACTCTCAAGCCTTAGAAAAATGTGCTTCATAGTCCAAAGAAACCCAAGAAACATTGAGCCACATTTATACCATCATGGGCTTGTCAAAATACTAATTGAAGAACAGTTAAAGACCAAAAGGGATACCTGGGAAATATTTCTTGTGAGGAACCACTTCCAAGAGGCAGGAGAAGCCTCTGTGCCTAGAAAGCGTAGAAGAAAAAGAGAAGTGGTTACCCCAGAAACTGCTGTCCAGGAAGAAACTGTCCAAGACCTTGTTGAAGAAGAAAATGTTACCCATAACTCTGAGGAAGAAATTGACCTTGAGCCTGCTGTAGACATTAACCAACCAGCCCAAGGAATCATTACAGAGACCCTGCAAGAAATTGTACAAGAGGCTGCTCAAAAGAAAAAGGAGAGTAGGAAGAAACAAAAGAAAGATAAAGGAAAAGCTATAGCCCAAGAAACCTACCTCACTCCTGACAATTCCAGTGAAGAGGACACTCAGCCATTGGCACATAGGTTGGCCCAACTTCATGAGGCTGCCCTTTCCAAGAAGATGCAAAAATGAAAGCAGAAGCAACCAGAAGAAAAACAGAGCATCACCAACGTGAGGAGGAGCAGCAGGTTACAAGGCAAAATAAGGGCCACAAAGAACAAAGAGTCATTCTTTATTGACTTGAGCACACTTGAGAAGGTTGCTACAAGACTTGACTTTGAGAAAAGCCCTCCACATGTTGAGCAGGTTGAGACTAGTCCTCCACGTGAGGAAAGTCCTCTTGAGCATGAGCCTAGTCCAAAGAGGTCACCGGAGATTGACCCAGATCAGCAGAGAGTATATAACTACTTGGAGACATTAGAACAAGCTGCTGCTGGTCCAAGCACTGTTCTACCTCTTGAACAGCAGGTTCAATCACTGAAGCAAGAAGTATTTGAGCTAGAGGTACTAAATCGCCACATCAAACAAGAAAATGAAAAAATGAAGGAAAAGAGCAATGTGGACAAGATGGTTCACGATAATACAATGCTTCATATGGGTCTTTGGCAAAAAGAAAACAAAAAGCTAAAGAAGAAATGCAGGGAGCTAAGCAGAGCTTTGATCAATTTAAGATTCAGATGCTTGATGAAAAGACCAAGAGTCAATGTGGCTACATAGAGGAAGAGGAGAAGACTAGATGTCTTAGCAGAGGCATCTCAGCAGATGGATTAAACAACGTTTTCGTTGCATGAGGACATGCAACACCCTCGTAGTGGGGGTATGTAGAGCCTCTAACTTGCACCTAATTATCCATCATTACCTACAGCTTTTTCTCACTTATCCCTCTCTTTTGCCCTATTTTCCTCATAAACTTACCCAGATCATTACATTTGATGTCTTTAAGCATGATTGGTTGACTTTGCTAAATGTTTGACTGTTTGTCTAGATTTTTGACATATGCACAGAGTTTCCGCAGCTGTCTAGCAATTCCGCAGCCATTCAGCAATTCCGCAGCCTTTTCATTGATCTCCATGTTCCACGTGTCATTTTGAGAAACGAATCACATGGGCACGTGGGAATGAAGGTGTTGAAGGTTCCTGTGCTATTGGCTTGGTCAGCAACGCCACACATACCTCCGGTCAACGAGGATCCAACTTCGGTCAACAAAGCCAGCTCAAACAGTGCTGCGTGAGCTGAAAGGATACATCACTCCAGATGGCAACTCCTCCACTCTACGCAGGTTATGGGAGACAGGATCCAACCTTGGATTCAACCTCCATAATTACCGTACCTTCCAGATCACCCACGGACCTATTGACGTGTTGCTGAACCATTTAATTAGCATGTTGTCAGTTAATTTTCAGTTTCTTGTTTTACGCAGTAAGCAGTTGTTTACTTGCTTATAAAATCCAGCGTCTGCGCACGCTTGAAGATTAGTCTTTAGTTGTTTCATTCATGTAATTGCTACGCTTTTAGTGAGCACATAAAATTTGTTTTGAAGCTGATGTTTCAGCACTTTTTGACTGTAATTTATGCATTATGAATTAATAGAAGACTATTGTTTGACTCCTTTACGTAGCTGATTTTTCTTTGGGCTTTGTGGATGGAGGGCCCCCGTTCATAACAACCTTTGTACAGTAATTTACTTTCATGTTTTTACCATTCACTTCTTTTGAATTCAGCAATTTTCCTTTTCTTTAAACGCATGTAGATATTTGATTTAATTTCACTGTTATTTCATTTCCAACATTTACTTTAAACTGATAAGGACTGTCTTTTGCAGGTGTTAGCCTGAGATTGTGTGTATTTGTGCATTTGCTTTATCTCTAATAGTATTTTCAGTTGTCATATTCATAAGTTGCTGCCTTTACTCTGTTTTTCTAGTTGATTTCTAGTTTAGTTTCTCAAGTTGCATGCTAACATATTGATGGTCTCTTTATCATAAGTTGTTCATCTTTAAGAGATTAGAATACTGATAAATTACAGCTTGCTTTAAGTACTTTTTAGACTTATCTCTAACTACTTCTTAATCGTGTTTCACATAGTATTATATGTTGGAAGCAGAGAGTTAGGAAGAGTTAAATATTATAATTGGTCTTTAAAGTAGTTTTTCTTATCTTTTTATTGCAGCAGCCTGAGTAGTGACTAGTGCTATTAGAAAGTGGTTTTTTTCTATTTTGCTTTCAGTTTCATTTCAAGTTATTTCTTTCAAGATTTTTCTTTGCAAATTTAGAAGGTAGTTAAAAACCACCAAGTAACACACACTCACTCATTTAGAAATCACCTTACACACACTATCACTCATCTGTTTATAAAATCTCCATTCCATCTTAGGAAGATAAATTGATCACAAACAACACCCCCAAACGACAAAAAGATTTAAGAGGTTGCCTAAGTACATAAAGTACACCTTCACTTCATCAGCTGACGTGCCCCGGGTTGACAATTAATGAAATCAATTTAGAAACACTAAATTGACCAAACAGATGGGTTGGACTATCGTAGTATTGCAGAAGCTCTCAGAGGTTGTTCGGGTCTTTTTTGTGCATTTGATCAGATGAGTTAGAATGAATCTTCCTATGATGTAAGATATTGTATAATTCTTTTGTGTTTTTAATGGGTTTATATAAAAATCCTTTCGATTTGTATGGAGTACTGTGGGCAGGTCTGCCAATTTTTCTTTTCTTTTTCTTACGGATGACTAAAGAAAAATTAATATACCACAGGAGCGAATGGTAGAAATTGAAGTTAGAGGAGCTCATAATGTGCTGGAAGCCTGTGCCCAGACAGAAACCATAGAGAAAGTTGTGTTTAGTTCCTCTGTCTGTGCAATGATATGGAGAGGGGATCGAATTAGTGGCGCTGATGATAATATTCTCGATGAAAGATATTGGAGCGATGAAAATTATTGCAGTAATACTAAGGTAAATTTGATTAAATCTTTAGAGCATTTAGATAGTTTGACCTAATTACCAGGAACAACAAAGAATGGCGAGCATAAAGGTAGAAATTTATGGATCACATGGCTAGAGGAGTTTATTAATATTATTATTTATTATGTTTAAGGTTATGGTTAAGTTAGAACTCACTGTAGAGAAATTTTTATTAATATTATTATCTATTTTTAAGGTTATGGTTAATAGGTGTAGAGAATTTTTTTGTTTATAAGATAAGGGTTTTATTTTTGTTAAAGATTTGACTGTTAAGTTTATTAAGCTATATATATTTTATCTTTTTGGGTTTGAACCTATGACTTATTTTGACAACCTCTTAAAAAAACACATAACGCACTCAAACTATATATATAAGATATTTTATACTCACTCCAAGTCTACTAACCAGAAATAGGTGTGAGTAATTACATTCATATTACCCTAAATTTCCAAACCTATGACCTGTTTTGAATACCTCTTAAAGAAGCACATAACACACTCAAACTATATATATCAGACATTTTATACTCACTCCAAGTCTACTAACCAGAAATAGGTGTGAGTGATTACATGCATGTTCCTTAAAAAAAAATTGCCTGACAACTAATACGTTCTATAACAAGTCAACCTTTCATCTGGTTGGAATTCCTGAAGTAAGGAACAAGTCAACTCCCTTACGTAAGTAAAAAGTCAAGTTTCCTCTAAAAAGAAATATTATACGAAATGAATAACGCTCCAAGGAAAGAAAAGGTATGTGAAGAGGCCATTTGAAATTTTATCTAATACCAAGAAGTAAACCTTCAACTCAGAAAAGAAAGCTGCATATTTCTGATGGAACCAGCAGTAGATTGATTCAGAGACCATCAAATGTCACAAATGTGCATTTTCACGTTGCAAACATGTATCTCCAGATTAGAGTCAATACACTTTCTGGATGTTTCTTCACCTAAATTTTAGGTCTAAAGACTTTGTTACCATAAGAAATTAGTCCTCAGCTAAATGCAAAATTGATAAATTAGATTAATCCGGACTACTAGAACTATTATCTCATATATGTATTTTATGTTAATGTTATCTCATATAGGTCTTTTATGGTGAGGTTAGTTATGTCAGCGTGACAATTATATTATTATCTTATATAGGTATGTTATGTCAATGCTATTTCATATAGGTATTTTATGTTAATACTATTTTATATAGGTTTTTTTAAGGGTGAGGTCAATTATGTCACTGTGATAATTATTCTAATGTAATTGAGGAATAGAAACTGGGTTATCTAATTGATTCCCAAAACATTAGGTAGTAATCTAAATGTCATCTTCAAAGCGAACGTAAAACCCCAGGACTGTAAACATCAACACCATCTATTAGATATTGACATACCAGCGGAAATTATATTCTGAAACTGCTACTGGTATACATGGGCAGCCAGTCCAAGCAGAAGGAGAGCCAGCAGACGCAATATCTCAGAAATAGTCGGCAAAGATACTGCTCTCTTTTTACAGCTGGCAGAAGAAATGTTAGCGTTAGGAGCTGAAGAAGATCCTGCATGCCCACAACCACAAATCACATTATATAACAGATTCAGATCCAGGTGTCTTTGCACCTTACTCTAACATTTGATTCATTCAAGCCCCTAATAACAAAATTAGAAATAAAAAATATCTATGTTTATGCCAAGAGAACAAACAAAAACTTTATTAATGAAGAGGAGAAGAAAAAAACTAAACATGACGAGGTGTTGTTTTCACCAATTGTCAAAACAACAAAGAAAGAAACCATAAGCTCTCACAAAAACTGAAAAAATGTTAATTTTTGAAGAGAAAATGGGGTTTTGACGCAGAATCGTATGTTTAGAGCAACCACTCGCAAAAGCATTGAGGCCGACCTCCTAGCCCCCATGTATGCATCCAGCTTCTCCCAAATCTCTATTGCTGCAGCTTTATCTTGATGCTGCTTATGTTTGATAATCTGCAGGTAATTGCTAATCTGCAGGGAAATTACACGCGCTAAATGAATGCTGGCTGGCGGTGCGTCCGTCCGGCTTCATGGAAATTACACGCGCTAAACGAATGCTGGTTGGCGGTGCGTTCGTCTAGCTTCTTCATTAACCCTTCAGTTTTGGATCAACGATCACACTTTATTCCATTGTCTAACACCACAAATCCACAGTCAACAATAGTACACATGGCAGCTGAGGCAATTCATTTCAAAGAGAAACGCATTACGACGTAATTAATAATTTTATTTTAACCTTGATTTCATTTCGATAATTTTAATATATATAAATTAAACCTCATCAATGTAAAAATGTAACTTTTATAAATAAAAAATATTAAATTAACATTTAACTATATAACCAACCACAAGAAAAACTCAATAAAAATATCATTTAACATAAAACAATTTAATATTATTATACCTTTCATGGTTACATTGAAAGAAGAAAAACCTTCACATTGTTAAAACAATTTAATATAATTATACCTTTCATGGTGACATTGAAAGAAGAAAAAGCTTCACATTGATCTTGAGTTTTTAAGTTCATGTGACAGTGACAGTAGAAGAAATTAGAGCTCCAACCAGGTTACAAAAGCCTTAACATTGATCTTCAATTTTCAAGTTCATATTAGTGTCATGACAATAGAAGAAATTAGAGCTTTAACCAAGTTACATCTCATGGAATAATTGACACACTTTGATTTCTTTTTAAGACCTTTCACTATCCAATATTCTCTTTTGGAAATATACACCTACTTTACAAAACAAGATTTTCAAAATCTATAAATAAAATGTGATTATCAACTTATTATAGGGATATAATGAATTATATCTATTAACAAAATAAATATATAATAAGTTTCATTAATTAATAAATAATATTTAGAAATAATAACATAATAAATTTATTAATGTTTAAAGTTGATGAATATTGAAACTTATATTTTTAATATTATCTTTATAATATATTAGACATGTTAATATTGGATAGTTTATATCGAGATAAAATTGTAACATAGATGGTTTGCTTGGGTTTCAACCTAATTTAAACTTACGAATCACATGTATTTATTTTGATGGTAAGTTTTGTTTTTTTTTTTTTTTACAAGAGAAATATTTAGTGGTCATTTACCTTTTTCACTAATTCAATAATTCTTTATATTTTTGTCAATTGTTCTATGGTTTTTTGGGTCATAAATGTCTAAGGAATTTTAAGGTCCTAAATCATGTTTTTTTTGACAATTTGGGGTTAGGGATTGCCATGGCATACCCTTTCCCTACTTAAAGTTGTAATCCTTGAATAGTTCTTTCCAACCAGTTAAATTGTGTTTCTCAAATAGATATTGTATGCAAAATTTGTGCCTCTACAGAAAGATGATGTACCAACTAAACGACTTAGGGCTTGCAAACCTTTTGGAGCTTCAACTTATAGGGTTAAGGTTTTTGAGCTCCAAGACACTTTATTTGTGTTAAAAGTTCATTCTTCTAGTCTCCTCTCATAATAGATTTTTCAAATACATATAGTTTTCATCTCTTTTTTAAGAGATAGCTACAATCATTCTAGCCAATTTGTATCCTACAAAATTATGTTATTTCATTTATTAATAAAAATTGTGTTTCAACCTTAGTACTATGTTTTGTGTTACATTTCTCTCCATGAATATTTAATTTCTTTCCTGGTCTCCCATTTCATTCCTTATATATAATCTGAATCACAATGTTAAAAGATTTATTATAAAATGGAAAAAAATATATTGAAAATTAACATCACTTTCATGGACTTTTGGCTTGTAGTGGAGCTCCTATTCATAAAGGTATTAAAGTGTTTAATGGATAATGAACCTACAAAAACTCATACAATGATTCAATTTTATTTAATTATCTATTTTATCCAATTGCATGCTTAATAGGAATAGGAAAATGTTTTTTTTTAATAAAACGTAGCGCAAAATCTTGAAAAGATGTGTGGGCACAACAATCCTATCTGAAATGTTGAAATGAAAAATAGTTAGAACCATGTAAACCATGTGTAATCTACATGGCTCCAATGTATTCTACATGTTGATTCAAGATTTGGGTTTGAAATATATATATATATATATATGAAATTAAGATTTTTATTATACAACTATAATCAATAAAGATAATATTTTTTAATATAATATTATATTTATAATATGTTTATTTAGCTAATATAGTTTTTTTTTCCTTTATATAAATATTTTTATGTAAAGTGTATATATATATATATATATATATATAGCTTTTTTAATAGTGTATGTAAAAGAAATATTTAATTTTCACATTATTATTAATTCAAAAATTAAATATCTAATTAAATTATTTTATATTTTGATTTAAACATTAATCTAATATAAACGTAAAATGAAATAATACTTCCATATATCAAAAATGACATAAAATAGCCAAATTTATTTTTTAGAGAATAATAATCAACAAAGTTTTTATAATGAATATCTTACTTCTTTTTTTTAATATAAATTAAATTATAGTTTCTCTAGCTATAACATGTTGGGTAGAACCTACTTAAAGTAAGAGATTGCAAAGAAGCTCACACAAGGTTAAAATTAAGAAATCACAAATACATAGTAGAAGAAAAATGGAAAATAGTTTCATACATAGAAATTTAGGGCAAAATATCTTTTTAGTATTGTTAAGTAGTGAAGATTAGGTTATCTCAAAAACTTACAAACAAGGTTTACAACCACATGTATTTATATAATTTGCTTTGGCGTTTTACAGGAATGTGAAAAGCTAAATGTTTTGAAAATCATGAATTGTTCAAAAGACAAATAGTCATATGTTTCTAACAAACATATTGTTGTCGCCAAGTCAAAAATCTCCACACTAACAACAATATACCTAATACACCTCGCAAGCCCATTACATCACATTTTTTGTAAACCAAGGGAACTACATGCATGAACCTCTCTCTCCATTTTTAAGGTGTAAATAGATCGTTCTATAACTACAGTATTGGACCAAATGAGATTCATTCGTTAGAATAGCTTCCATTGAGTCTCTGCACTTATCCCCTTCCAATCTTAGGAGAAGAAACATTGTCTTCATGAACCGGATTTGGCTCAGGATTACCCATTCAAAATATCCCAGGGTTCCCTGGATTTGGAAGCTATCACTTGTAGGTTTCCATACCAAGGCTCAATTCGATCAAGTCCATAGCGTCTACCAATTCCGCCATATCCCCTTCTCGAAGAACAAGATCATACCTTGAATCTAATCCTATTAATGTAATATCCATCATCATTATTCATTGGATATTTGCTCAGTATTCAACATTTTGGAAAAATACTACATGATAAGATAAGAATAACATTTTAAAATATTTTACATTTAGAAATCTTTTTCAAAAAAATTGTTTGTTTGTCCTAAATTAGGATAGTTATTTAGTCATAAATTCAAAGCATTCTTGAGTTGATGTTGGAGTATTAATTATATAAAGAAATATTCCATGTATAGATTATTTTGAATGAACTCCTTACTTCAGTTGTTAAAATGTGGTACATACTAATTATAATTCTAGTTGCAATATGTGGTGGATGTTTTTAGTAATATTCAAATAAATATTTTAATTATTAAGTGTTTTTATCTTTTGAAATTGAAATTTCATAATTTTTTCTTCAATGGTGTGCACACAAGATTAAGAGGGGACTTGGGGATGAGCCCACAACTTCGCCCATTTTAGGATCATTAAACAAGGTTCACATGGATCATCTCAAGAATTTTGTCGCATCTAGCCATTTAAATTAGAATAAATTTTTTGTTTCATTGATATTTTCAAACTCATAAAATACTACCTAAACTAATGTTGGCACTAAATCGAGGGCATTAAATGTTAGCTCAAGAATTGTTATATAAGCAGCAAGACATAGCACCTCGCTGGCTACACCACATGGTGGTTGCACAACACATCTATAGGCACATGGGGGGAGTGCATGAAACTTCCAGCACATATGTAACCATATGGTGGGAGTGCATGTTTGTGTCATGGGGTGGCCAGGCAGGTTACAGTGTGTTGGACTCTTAGTCCTTCAAATTCTCTTAGTAGTTCTTTAGTTTGCTTCCCTCACTTGGCCTTTCCTGTAGGTAGGTTCTTCGTACTTGCACCTACAGGAAGGAAGAAGCAAGAGAAAAATGATAATATGCTCAACTTCTTTCTATAGGTAGGTTCTTGCTACATGCAAGGAGAGTAAGCAAGGAGAGGAAACAAGAGCAAGCAATTCAGTATGCATTTAATGATTATACTATTAGTACAAACAAGTATTATGTATTAGCACAAATATCTATTATGTATTGATTTTATTTGTTATGGCGTTTAAGGTTCAGAAGTAGCTCCATCCAATGTAAGTTACCTATCAGGATTTATGGAGGAATAACAACTTACCCCTTTTCATATGTGCTCAAGGATGCGAGCTTGGAGCCAGAGAAACAATCAATAATTGGTGGATAAATCAGGGATGCGCGCTTGGAGCAAGAGAAACAATAAAAGATTGGTCATATTCGTACCTTCCCGTAACTTCTTTTGGGTAAAACTGCAAAACAACCCAACAATCAACAAAGTGTACGCAATCTTAAAATTCTCTACTGAAACAATATAACAATACACTTAACGTTGTTATTATTTTGCAATCGTATCTTTGAAAATTTCTCTACTAAACAACAACCTGGTACATGTTTCATACCCAATTTTATTTCTTTAGAAATTTGATCGTAGTTATTCAATATATCAATTCAATATAGATATTTCCATTCATTCTCCTTTATACTTGTATTTATGAGAGAACGAACATAATTGGTAACTAATCCAAAAGTTTGACTATAAAAATATGCTTGTTAATGTGCAACATATTGAGTCGAAATCGCTTTGCTAACAGAAAGAAAAGCTAACAATGAGAGTTGATGAATAAACATAATTGCATTCACCAAAATAGGATAAAATTGAAATTGATTGTTCTTGTCAACAAAAGATAAGCAGATCACATAACAGAAAAATAAATTAATCTCCATTGTTGGTGATTGAAACCGAGTCACTTGAGTAAACGGACAAAGTGCAGAGTGTACTTGCCTGCCTAGAAACAAATGGTGAGAGGATGACTTGGGAACCGCCATACTATAGAAGGCACATACTCCAGAAGGCACAAAGACGATAAATTCAACAAACTATTCACAGAGACAAAACATTCAGCTAAGTGTTCAAATCATCCTTGGCAAGAATAAGATCTCCATTTTTTCCTTACTATACCCTATAAGTACTATAGGTAGAACCATCATAAATCAACACAGTAACCTTAGCAATGGAGACCAACTGAATCAACGGGTTTAACAACTAGAAGAAGCTACGGCTCTCAAATAGGAAGGTATGCTATGGGCCTAGGAATTGGATATGCATCTATGACCACCCAAGCCAGAAAAAATGCTACTGCTGTCGAGAACTTCAACAAAAATGTTGTGGATGAAAGGAACGCAAGACATAAGTGCATGAGACCTTGAGATTGACTGAGGAAGAGCTTGCGACATGTCTAGACGAGCAGTCATCCTTCCTCAAGAGGTGAGTAGCTCAATCAGGTGGCTGAATCAAAGCCTTCGACAAATAGCAAAAATGAGAAGGGGGTTGTTGGAGTCAATGGCGGATGTAGAGAGCCATCGGGAGAAAGAGGAAAGGGGAGAGAAGGCACAACAAGATGCAGGGCAGGCTGAGGCTCACGTTCATAAACTTGATTTGATTACATTGATGGCATAAGTCTGAAAGCTTATAATTTGGTTCCGTTATCACTCGTAGGTTATCCAACATATATTTTACACAGGTGAACACATGTAATGTATGTGGGGATTCTAGAGAGGATGATAATGCCACACACAAGCACATGGCTTGCATGAAATGCACGTGATGTTTACAAATATATTATAACATGAATTACTTTACTATTTTAATTATATTTTTATTACTAGTAGTGATTACTGTCTGTTCCATTTTAGAATCTTAGGGTTGTGAAATTTGTATATCGTAGACATAGAAATAACTATGAATAAGGTGATTATGGGTATTATTTCTTTCACATCATTCAAATATATGCTGATGCGTGAGGATATGCATTCATGTACAATAGAAAAAAAGCCTACTGAGAATAGAATGCTTGGATATGTGTTCATGTGTGATATAAAAACACCCAACTTAGAAGAGAATGTTTTCATGTGTTTAACCTATTACAAAACATGCATAGTAATTATTTTAATGTCGATATAGCCTCAGCTACTTAATATAAGTTCATAAACATAGAAATCAAAGGATCCTTAGACCGTAGGGAAGCACTCGATCTAGAACATGTCTCCACATATCTGCATTAGAATCTCAAGTTTGTGAAATTCGCATATCATAGACCTAGAAATATCTATGAGTAAGGTAATTATGGGTATTATTTCTTTCACATCATTCAAATATGTGCTGATGCGTGAAGATATGCATTCATGTCCGATATAAAAACAGTGGGTGGAGAAGATAATTCTTGGACATGTGTTCATGTGTGATATAAAAACACCCTACTTAGAAGAGAATGTTTTCATGTTTTTAACATGTTACAAAACATGCATAGTTATTATTATAATGTCTTTAGTGGTTTTTCTACTATTTCTCAACATCATGGTTATATAAATGTGTTTAATTCTTCTTGAAATGAAGAAAGAGAATAGAATAGTGGTTAGTAATATTGGTTTAAAATATCTTGGATTTCGATTAATTTCTAACTTAATGGTGGAAATTAGCCCAACACCGTTGACTTGTGACATGGATTTTTTAGTTTGAATGTTAGTTTTTTTAATTCCAAGCTTTACTATGTCTTTGTTTTTGAACTACAATTACAGTTTGTGATGCATCATTCTTGCGGAAGCTGTTGTCGTCAAAAGCAGACCATCGTTCTGCAATAGGTCGAAGTTATCCTCAATGGCGCAACAGGTCCAAGATATCCTCAATGGTGCCAAATTCATCTAGAAGTAGTTGGAAATTCTCTTCAAGTGTTTAATTCTCCACTTGTATATTCACAGAATAGTAATTGCGGGTTTTTAATTTGACACGTTCAGGATTCAACCTTGGAATTGATGACTACAATTTCTGTTCTCAGGTTATTTTCTCTCTTCATTCTATTTCACTCCATTTTTCATGTAAAGATATTCTTGACCACATTTTTAGATTCTTCCTTCAATTTCTTGTTTTTTGTTTTCAAGTTACTAAGTGTTTCTTGCAGCTTCTCAGCAGATTTTGAATATGATTTTTTTCTTAATCTGTTCTAAAGAAAACACTAGTTTTTTAGTTTTGGGATGGCCAACAATAGCTTAGGGTAGGGACTAGCTGCCACGTAGCCCATCTTGCTTGATTGTGTTATCTAATTGTTTAATCAACTTCCATTTTCTTTTGTTTTTTGCTAATGCAAGAGTTGTGCCTTCTATTAAAAATATTCAAAGGGTAAAATTACATAAAATAAAACCAAACGCAGGCTAAGCCCTTTAGTCCAAGGTAAAAGCTTCACCAACTAAGTCCTAAAGACCCAAAATCAAATCTTAAAATAAACATTTCGTGGAAGGTCAAAAGACTCAGACCCGCCAACATGCACAAAAAATATACCTTGACCCACCAACCTACATACTTTTCCTTGACCACCGATTCTCCTCACCAGATACAACAGTGGAGGATAACATCACATGATCTAAAAGCATGGAGAATTACTGCACGATAAATGACCTGGACCCACCAACATGCACACTTATTCTTAACCATGGATTCACCTCGCTTGATCCTATAGATGAGGATCATATCGCATGAGCCAAAAGCACCGAGAATTACAGAACAATGAGGGCAGTATTCTCTCCCCTCCCTTGGCCACGTGTTGTTTGGTGAGTGGAATCACTCCCAACTCTGAAATACCACTTCCAGCTTGAAGGGCATGTAAAAAACCAGAAACCACCATGAGAGCGGTATTGCCACCATAGAAAGTAGTGCAGGGGTTTTGAGTCTCCTGAGAAAGCCTAGACTCTGGCCCCTTGCACCATCCCAACTCCTCGGGCACACAAACCAAAGGAAGACGAGAATCTATCCATCCAGTCGTCTATTCGAGAAACATCGTCTACCGAGCAACTTCCACCTAAGATTTCTGGGTATGCACTTACTTGGGTTGAGGAGGCAGATAGAGACCTGCATCCCAAATATGACCTCTCTTCTGAAATAACACTTCATAATGAATCCAAATCAACCAGACCTCATCTCTATGGCTCTGTTCCAAAACATCATCTTGTCCTCATCCACTTGTTCGAGAGAATGCTCCCTTAATCTATTTTGAGGCATCTCTTGCCAACTCAACTTCACCCTGCTTTTGGAACAGAGAACCCCTTGATTGGCCAGAATGTCTGCCAATTTATTTGTTTTCCTTCACACATGAGTAAAACTCATGGTACATAAGCATAGGAGGTGAAACTGAATCCTTTGAAAGACCTGAAGAAACCTCCAGTGCTTTGAGACATTTTTTGGCTCCATGCCATAGTAGATTCTCTTGATCGAGTTAATGATGAACTCAGAATCATCTTCAATTATTATATTCTGGAGATTATCCTACTTCAGAAATTCTAAACATTGCTCAAGTTCCATTAATTACACCATGATGTTAGTAGCTCTTCCTAAATGGAAATGTGAAATAAAAAGGATGTAGCCATTTTCATCCCTTAACACCCCTCCAAAATGAGCAATACCTGGGTCTCCTTTTGAGGCCCCATCAATTTTGTATTTCAAAAAACCTTGATGGGGAGGATGCCAGTAATCATGCTTATTGTCTAGTTTCATTACCTTCCTATACATGCCCTATGGTATAAGCCCCTACATACCCAATTGAAAAAGTATCTATATTTCAGCTTCTGAAGGTGGATTCTTTGGGGAAGTTCACGCTAAAGTACCTAATGTCTCCTTAAGCTATCTTAATATCTGCTCAACAATGCGTTGGGAGGAACTTTTTTCATTTTTGAAGATTCTGTTGTTCCTTTCTTTCCAGACATTCCATATTAGGAAGCTTGGAGTTAAAGCCCAAGCTGAGTGAAGAAATTCATAATAAAAGGAGTTTCGTCTCCAATTATTTAGGTTATTGATAATACTTCCTTTGTCCCTGTTTGTCTCTTGGAAAATTGTGGCAAAAGTATCCCACAACCTGGAGGTGAAAATGCAATTATTGAGAAGGTGCTCCATTGTTTCCTCTTGGAATTCACAGAGCTGGCATCTAGAGGGTCCCAAAACACCCCTCTTCCCAATTTTTTCCCAAGTCAGAATTTTCTTATGATGTACCAGCCACATGAAGACTTTGATTTTCATCCATCCTTAATGCCTCCATAGGTTATACCAAACCTTGTCTAGCACATTGGAGTCCAGCGCAAGGATTATGCACTTTGGCTCCTTAGGATTGAAGGTACCTTCATTATTTCTGCCCCATCTAAGTTTGTCACGCCCCTCTGAAACTAAAATTTTCCTTTGGTCCAACATTGTCAAAAGTTCCTCAACTTTGCTTTTAAGGGGCTATCATCCCTGTAGTCTATATTCTTCAAGGTTCTCCATTTTCCTTCACTATTAGTTTGATACCAAAGATCTTTTACGCTAAGTAACCCTTTGGTATCAATTTCTTTCTTGAGGTCTAGAAATTCCTCTCTTAACAGTGTAGGTCCTTGTTGCTGTTTATCCTCCCAAAACAAAGCGAGATCACCCTCTCTGATTTCCCAGAAGCTATTTTCTTGTACTAAGCCTTTATTCTCCTAGGCCTTATTCCAAATGTAGCAACCTTTTATGATGCCAGTCGTCCTTATGTGATCATTATCTTGCCAAGTGTTGGCGTATTTTTCTTTCCAAATACTAGCCCACAAAGCCTTTGCATCTTTTGTCCAACGCCACCATAATTTTTCCCCTAAAAATTTGCTTAGTACTTCTAGATCATCCAATCCAAGACACCCATGCTTTTTAGGTTTGCAAATGTTTTCCCAGGCTACCAAGGCCCATTTCTTTCTCTCCTCTCCCTTACCCCAAATAAATTCTCTTTGAATGGTTCTAAATTGTTTCAAAACTCCTTTTTGAGCTGGAAGGGCTGAAAGCATGAATACGAGGATTGATTTAAGTATAGCTTTTATAAGCACCAAATTCCCTGCCAAGTTTAAAGATATAATAGTCCATTTCCTAATTTTATCTTGCATCTTATTAATCACCGGCTCCCAAATTCTCTTGTGCAAAGGTTTATCAGTTAGAGGAACTCCCAAGTATTTGGAAGGAAGGACATCCTTTTGAAAGCCTAGAATTCTAGAGATATTTCTCTGAATAGCAATATTAGTATTGAAGAAAATATCTTAGATTTGGAGAGATTTACTTCCATACCTGTAGCCATGGCAAAGTCACACAAGATTTGTTTATAAGCTAGTGCTTCTTTAATTGTGGGGATTCCCTGCAGCATAGTATCATCAACAAATTGTTGATGGGTCAAAGCCTGTCCAATCTCAGAAAGTTGGAGACCCTTGACATTACCAACTTCTTTCACATGCTTGATAGACCAATCAAGTCCTTCCATGATGAGGATAAAGAAAAAGGGAGAGAGAGGATCTCCCTGCCTAAGGCCTCTTGAAGGAGTAAAAATCTTGGATGGAGAACCATTAACCAGAACTGAAAAGCTAGAAGAAGTTACTAGGGCCATAACCCATATGACCAAGCTTTTATCAAATCCAAAGGCTAAAAGGACCTTCCTGGCATAGGTCCAATTCAAATTATCGTAAGATTTGGCTAGGTCCAATTGCATAATCATTCTGGCCTTCCTATTGCTTAAGAATGAATGCACCACCTCATGCACTTGAATGATGTTATTGAGAATTTGTCTACCCTCCACATAACTTGATTGCACCATAGAAACTATATTAGGAAGAAGGGGTTTGAGTCTATTGGCAACATCATTGGATATTATCTTGTACACCACCTTGCACAAAGCTATGGGTCTAAACCTATCTGGAGTCTGAGCATTGTCCTGTTTGTGAATCAAGGAGATGAAGGAAATATTGAGTACAGTCAAAATGGTTCTATTCATCCTGGAATCCTCCACTACATTAAGAATATCTTGTTTAACAATGTTACAGCAAGCTTTAAAGAAATCCACATTGAAACTATAAGGGCCTGGCGCTTTACCATTCTGTATTTATTTGATGACCTCATTAACCTCGTCTTTAGTCACTGACCTATTAAGATTGAAATTATCCTCTCCTGTTACTAGCCTAGGTACATGACTTGTTAAGTCCCTGATAAAATGATCTCTGTCTAAAATGGTTTCCTTTGCTATACCTCGAAAGTGATGAACTAACACAGTTTCTATATCTTCATGAGAATTAACTAGATGACCTCCCTCGTCCTTCATCGAGGAGATCCTATTATGAGATCTGTTTGCTATGGTGGATCTGTGGAAAAATCTAGTGTTTCACTCCCCTTATTTTAGCCATTGAACTCTAGATTTTTGTCTCCATAATATTTCCTCTTCTTTACATAAGTTCTCCCAGTCTTGATGATGTTTGGTGTCTTGATCTTTATTGATTCTATCAGAGCCATCCATGATAAGGGCTTGATTGAGTTCCTACATTTTGCCTTCAACAACTTTTTTTGCTTCAAAAATATTGCCAAATTCATTCTTGTTCCAGTATTTGAGTCTGAGCTTGATGTGCTTTAGTCTTTTATGTAGCAAAAACATTCTTGTACCCTGAATATGCAAATCTTCTGTCCACCATTTTGCAATGTTGCTGATGAAATCTGGAAAAAACACCTATTCTTGGGGGTAACAATGCCCTGAACCTCAATTTGTACAAGCGAATGATTTGATCCTCCAAAGGGGAGAATTCTCAATATCATTTCCTTATCAGTAAGCATAAGGTCCTCTGAGATTATGAATCTATCTAACTTTAAGGCTACTTGAGACTCTCCTCCTCTTTTATTGTTCCATGTAAATATTCCATTACTCATATCAGTGTCAACTAGCTTCATATTATCTATAAAATTTTAAAATGCTATAGAGTCTTTGCTTAAAGTTCCAATTCCACCTTTTTTCTACGAAAGTTATTTGATCATGTTGAAGTCTCCACCCACGATCCATGGTACTCCTCCATGTCTATCCCTTAGTTCCACAAGAGAATCTAGAAACCTGAGTTTATCATCGAGTGTTTGCGGGCCATAAACATTCGTGACCAGATAAGTCTCCTTATCTCCCACAGGCTGAATAACCACTAATAAATAATTCCTAGATGCCTCAGCATCTATTGTGCCAATCTTTTGGGGGTTCCTAAGAGTGAGTATGCCTCCTGTTGTATTATCTTCTTTGACTTCTAGAAACTCAAATTTATTGAGCCATTTTCTGTGAATTTCTTTTATTTTTTGAATGGAACATTTAGTTTCCTGGATGGAGATCATATCTCGAGCTTCTTGTTTCATTCTATTGCTAAGTATTCTATGTTTTCTTTTACTACCTAGACCTCTAATATTCCAAGATGTGAACTTCATTATGAAAGATCTGTAAAGGAGTAGCTGGTTAGGTCTTTCATCTTACTTGAATCTATCATTAGCTTTCCACATTCCATCAATAACTCATTCTACTTTTTTCTACCTCTTTTCTTTCCTGGGTTTCGAGGAGCTAATCTTGTTGTGGTTTTCATAGTTTTCACACCTTCATTGCCCTGCCTTTCAATGTTTCTTTGACTTTCCAACCCTTTAGCCTGAGTTTTCCATAGGGACAACTATTGTACAATGTTGAAATATTCTTGAGGTAGTGAGTCTACCCCTGCTATGCTCCCCTGTTTCAAGAACCCTTCCAGATCTAGGTGTTCTCTATCAAGAATCTCCTGCAGTTCATGTTCGTCCATTTCCATCTCACTCTGGGTCTTTTCTTGGTCCATTTCCAGTACTCCATCGCTCAGCATAGTCTCTTTATGTTTATTACTATCTTGTGTTTGTTCACTATCTTCTTCTTTCTCCTTCTCCCCTTGGCTTCCTTCCATTACCCGATCTACCTTTGTTGTTTCTTCCTCTTCTTCGAGTACTAAGAACCTGTTCAAACTGCCTATTTCCCTTCTTTGTGATGCTTTTTTGGGCCCCTTTTGCCCACTTTTCCTCTATATCCCACTTTGTGAAAGTGTTTAGTGTCTTTCACTGTGGTATCTTTACTTTTGTTCTCTATTTTACTAAGAGGGAAGTCTCTAAATAGGTTCCCATGCTCATGGCACCTGCAACATCTGAAAGGAATATGTTCATAATCTACTGTTTGCACCCATTCTTCATCAAAAACTTCCAAGATGACCTCATCTGGTAGAGCTCCAAATAGATCCATCTCCACACATATTCATGCGAAGGAAGTATATTTTCCCCTTTTAGTGGCCTCAGAAGCTTTGACAAAACACCATAATTTGTTTCCTATCGTAGATAATGATTTTGTTTGCTAGTAATGAAGAGATAGTGAGTAAAGTCTTACCTAGACTGGGACCGATGTGAAAGTCACTCACACCGGGACAAAATTCATCATCCACAGCTGCATGTAGAGGCTTGCAACTGCATACAAGTAGGGCCCTCCTTCAAATTCCCTCTCTTCATCCTCAATATTTGTAAATACCATAATGAAGAAACCCTTTGACCCAAAATGTAGGTCTATGCTTCCTTTTGGTTTCCAGTGGTATTTAATCAATGCTTGCAGTGCCTTTTCAGTGGGCCATAATCCCATGAATTTACAAATGATGGCATAGGTTGGCATGTCGTCCCTGTGTGCCTACAGAACATGATCATTAAAACTACTCTGGTTGTAACCTCAGCCTTGTGTTTACATGGCCCCTTTTGCGCTTTGTTTTTTGCTCCCTATTTCTTGTCTTCTTCCTCATTTTCTTTTGTTCTATTTTCCTCCCTTATTTTGGTTAAATCGTGTTCCTCTTCCTTGTTTCTTTTCCCTTTTCCAGAAGGACCTCTGCTAGTTTCTATTGGTTTCTTACTTCGGCTGGACACGGCCTACCTGTAGGAGGGAGTGGAGCTCTCCTCTTTGCACCCCTCCATAGAGTTCAACACTTGCAGAGGCTTGAAACCCTAGCTCTTCGTCCTCAAACCTCGTCGCTGCTACCTAGTCTTTATTCATCCTTTCTAATCAATTTCCACTTTCACGTTGAGTTTTACAATTATTATTTTTGGCTTTTTCATGAATTTTTTCTTACCATGGTTTAGTCGAGGCTCTCGTGGATAATATTCTACCTACCCATGTTTTGGATACTTATAATTTTGACTATTTCTATCAATCTAGCATTTGATTCCATTGTAGATTTATAATTATAACTATTTATATCCATCTATCATTCTAACGTTATAATTCTAGGTATTTCTATCAATCTATCATTCGATTCTGTTCTAAAACTTGGTCCATCCTACACTAATTATATTTTTAAATATTTTTCTTTTTATTGTTTACTTATTCTTAAAACTTGGTCCATCCTACACTAATTATATTTTTAAATATTTTTCTTTTTATAGTGGACTTATTCTTTAATATTGAAGAATGATATCAACATTCAAATTTCCATTAATAGTACTTATATATGATTTGATGAATAATATGGCACTATTTTTCGATCATTCAAAACATTCTTTTGTCCTTAATGAGGCAGCTAAAATAATAAATATTAGACAATTATAAATCTCCATACAATATAGAATCTCCATACAATATAGACATCTAGAAAAATACATTCACAATAATAACAAGTTGTGAAAGCATACATACAGAACATACACTTTCTCTTCGCAGCTAGTTGTGTTTGTGGTTCCTTGGCTGCCCAATAAACTGGAATAAAATAATGAGGAAATGAATTATTAATAAAATATAATAATCGGATAAATGATAAAATAATCAACAAATGAATCCAATTAACGAAAGAAAATAATTAGTTATGCCATTAAATTATTATTTTGGTTAACATTAGGTTACTGTATTAGTATTAAATGGTTTTGTTAAAATTAATTTATTGTATAAGTTTTCAATAGTAACCTTAAATTATTTTGAAGGTTGATATTAATTATTATTTATTATTATTATCAAGTTACAATATTATAAAAATTTAATATGAAATTATATCACTAAAAATATATCAATTTTAATAGTGTTAGTAAAATACTATTATATTATTATTAATATTATTCTAATTAATAGATGAAATTTCTTTTTTGGATTTTTTTCTAGTTAATTTTATTGAGGATACAATACTAATTTTTGAGACTTATAAGTTTAAGTTGTTTAATTTACAAAGTTCAAGTGCCTCAAGAATTTTTTAGCATGTTGAATCTATTTATGGATTCAAAAATGCATTTTAAACAACAATAAATCATAATGTTACTAGAAATTGTGTTGCAAGATTTCAACCAAAAAAACTATTTATTTTATTAGTTAGACTAGGCATTATTATTATTATTATTATTATTATTATTATTTCAATAATAGAATTAATTATGTTACATTAATAACACTCATATACTATTAATGGCATTGCTAATATAATATTAAAAAAATTGAGGCTAATTTTCAGATTAATCATGTAGAATGCTTTTGGTGGACATTTGAACCTAGTGATGAGGTTCATCTTTAGAACCAAGGTGAAAGAAACATATCAATCAATAGGATTAAATAGCAATGAAATGCATCAGGTTTTGTAAACACTAATTGCATTATTTCATAAAAAAAACTAACCATAACCATTTTTAGTTAAGAAATTGTAACCAAATTAGTCAAAGGTCAAAATTTACTAGATAATTAAATTATTATTAAATGGTTAAAATTGAAACAGTTTAAAAATTATTAAATGAAAAATTATATAATATATATATATATATATAGTATATATATAACTAACTGAATGAATAAAATAAAGTATAATAATAATATAATAATAATAATATAATAATAATAATTATTTTATTATTATTATTATTATTTATTGAATAAATAAAATAGAGTAAGAAATAGAATTAGTAAATGATTATTATTATCATTATTATATTGTTATTATTATAATAATAATTATATATATATATATATATATAAAAGTAAATAAACAAAAAAAATGAAAATCACAAAGAAAGGGAAGGAACCCAACACGTAGTCAATTTCCAACCATCATTTTTATTGGAATTATTTGTCTGTTTCTCAATTTTAATGGCCTCTCTCAACTTCATATGGTGGAAATGATCAATCTCCACAATGACCTTAGAATATTAAATACAGACATGGTACTTAGTTTTCTCCACATGTTCAACAATAGTTGAGGAGGAGGAATGATTATGCCTGATGTATGCAACATGTACTCGAATTCTCATATTAATGGAGTGACCAGTCTCTCCAATGTAGGGAATCCCACATGAGCAAGGGATTGAATAAACTACTTTCATGTCCTTAGGGTTTACAGGATCCAGTCTCTCCAATGTAGGGAATCCCACACGAGCAAGGGATTGAATAAACTACTTTCATGTCCTTAGGGTTTACAGGATCCTTAATAGATCTAAGAGAGCTCCTAATAGCATGAAAGGGCTTGAAGGAAGCAAAGACATTATTCCTCTTAAGAACGCGAGAAATATGATCTACGGTTCCATGGATGAATGAAAGAATAACATTTGAAGAATGCTCATCATGATATTTCCAAATCGAAGGGCCTTTATTGGATTTTTAAAATTCCAAAAGACCTCGATGTTTACTATAGCCTTTTTTCTCAAAAACATCTAGAAGGTGGGATTTCGTGTCCTCTAGGTGGTTTTCATTTGATACCCTCAGCACACAAGTAGCAAGGGTGTTTAGAACACCAAATTTTTGTGCTGGTAAAATGTGAGAGTGGCATGAAGATACTCTACACTATGAGTCTTCTTGTGAAACACCTGGAGGATGGTTCCATGTCTCACCACGTGTTTCACAAGAAGACTCAGACTGAACAGTATCTTCATGCCAACTCTCACCATTTCTCAGTGCAAAAATATGGTTTTCTAAACACCCTTGCTACTGGTACGCTGAAGGTCTCAGATGAAAACCACCTAGAGGATGAGAAATCCCACCTTCTAAATGTTTTTAAGAAAAAGGGCTATAATAGGCATTGAGGTCTTCTGGCTCGAAAATACAACAAAACCCCTTTGATTAACAAATCTCATGATGAGAATTCCTCAAATGTTCTTCTTCCATTCATCCATGGAACCACAGACTAAATTTCTTGTGTTCTTAAGATAAATAATGTCTTTGTTACCTTCAAGCCCCTTAATACTATTAGGAGCTCGCTTAGATTTGTTAAGGACCTTATGAACCCTAAGAACATGAAAGGGGTTTATTCAATTCCTGTATGATGTGGGATTAACTACATTGGAGAGACTCATTGCTCCATTAATCTGATAATTCGAGAACATGATGCAGACATCAGGCATAAGCATTCTTGCTCCTGAGCTATTGTTGAACATGTAGAGGAAACAAAGCACCATGTTTGCATTGGACATTCTAAGGTCATTGCGAATATTGAGCATTTCCACCATAGTAAGCTGAAAGAAGTTATTGAAATTGAGAAACATACCAATAATCTCAATAGGGATGATGGTTGGAGATTGAGTAAGAGTTAGGTTCCTGCCCTTTCTTTGTGATTTTCATTTTATTCTTTTTTTTTCTGCTTATTTATTTTTTATTTTTTAAATATTAAATAATACACATATAATAACAATCATTTAATAATTCTATTTCTTATTTTATTTTATATATTCATTTATTATATTTTTTCATTTTTTCCCCCTAATATATATATATATTTTCATTTAATAATTTTAAATTAATTCCATTTTAACATGACGAAATTAGTTTGTCAATATAAATTAATTTAATTATTTTATAATTCATAATTAATATTAATTATCTAGTAATTCTCACCTTTTGCTTCTTTTGTTACAATTTCTTAAAACTAGCTGTTTATCGTTAATTTTTATAAATAATATTATTTCTTAATGGCTAATTTTTATTAAATAGTATTATTTTCTTAATGGCTAATTTCTCGAACATGATCTTGAAGATGAACCCTCATTAGTAGGTTAAGATAACACACACACACACACACCACACACACACATATATATAGTATTACTACATGTAATTGTTTATTTTAATATTTAGTGTAGTGATTTTACTATACTATAATAATAATGTTATTATTGATGTTATTATTAATATTAATGTTAGAAAGAAGAATTGAGTAATAACAACATAAAATAATAGTAATTATTATTATTATTATTATTGTTGTTGTTGTTGTTATAGTAAATAATATATATAAAAAACATGTTAACATTAATATATTATTAGTAACAATGTTAATAATACTAACAATGTTGTACTATTCATAGTAATACATTAATTATAGCGAATTATGTCAATGATGTTCAGTCATAGCCCATAAGGTTTACCATATTCATTTAATTTAGCAACCACGGTCAAACATAATCACGAAGTTCAACCTTAGTCGACCAGATTAAAGCATGGTCAAATCAGCAAAAAAATAGTCACCCATGGTGACCATGCTCATCCATGATTAACCATAATGAACCGTGGACAACATGGTCAAACCATATGCATCCATACTTAACCATGGTAAACACGATAATCTATGGCCATGCTTACTCCACCATATTGTATCCTCCTCATTCTTGGTCAACCATAGTTGACCATGATCAACTAAGGTCAACCATTATTAACCATATTCAACCATAATCAACCAACATCAATCATAATATACCCTCTTTATCCTTGTTCAACCATTGTAATCACAACCAACCATAATCAACAAAGGTTGACCATGGTCTACTCAATCAACAATGGTCAACCCTCTTGAACTATGGTGAAACTCATAAACCCTCTTAACCAATTATTGTAACATTTTTCGTAATATTACCATTAACATTAATGTAACATCAACCATGGTCAACCATCATAATCATTGTTAATCACAGTTAAACGAGGCCCACCATTGTCAAATTGGTTCAACCATGTGTTGCCTTAACAAATAATGGTTAACTGTTGTCAACCATGTTCTACCTTAGCTGACATTGGATAACCCGATTTAACCATGGTTAACCTCATCAACTCTCTTGAACCATTAATTAACCCTCTTCAAAGCATAGGTGACCACAGTCAACAATGGTCAAACAAACTCAACAACAGACAAACATGCTCGCCATTGTCAATCATGGACAAGATCATCCATAGTCAACCATTATCAAACCATCTCAAATATAGTCAACCATGGTCACCATGGCCATATCTACATTATTTAATCAACCCTGGACAACCATGTTTAACAATCGTCTAAGGTGTTTAACATATTCATCCATTACTAACCATAAATAACCATAGACTACATGGTCAACCATGATGAACTTGGTTAAATGATGCTTGGTAATGGTCAACATGCCTAACATAATCAACCATTGTCAAAATAATTCAGTGGTCTAAATGGTAAATCATATTCAACCATAGGCCACATGGTCAACCATATCCATCTATAGTTAAATGTACATAATCATGATCAAACAAGTTTCCCATTGTCACCCTTAGTTGACCATACTCAACCTTTATCTAGCAACTTCAACCTTAGTCAAACATGGTCACCAAGTTCAACCTTAGTCAACCACATTCAAGCATGGTCAAAGCAGATAAACAATGGTCAACCATGGTGACCATGCTCATTCATGCTCAACCATAGCCAAACATGGACAACATTGTGAAACCATACCCATCCATGCCTAGCCATGGTTGACATGATTGTCCATTGTCATGCTTCTTACACCATACTCTATCGTCTTGATCCCTAGTCAACCATGATAAGCCATGGTTAACCATAACCAACCATAATTACTCAATGTCAAACATAACTGATCCTCATTGTTCTTGATCCACAATTGTAATCATAACCAACCATAATCCAAGGTCAATCATAGTTTGCCTCAATTAACAATAGTGAACTCTCTTCAACAATGGTCAACCTCATCAACCATATTCATCAGTTAATTTAACCATTTTTGTAGCATTAAATTTAACATTAACATTGACAATAATCCAGCATTAACCATGTCCAATATTAATGTAACAATGTAACAATTTTCAACATTAATGTTACATTGTTAGATTAATGTAACATATATATGTTGTATATTAATGGTTGACCATAGTCATCCATGGACAATCCTCTTCAACATATATTAATCCCGATTAGCCTTCTAGTCTTAGTCATTTTATTAGTTAACAACATAGGGTAAGAAAATTAAAGTAATAAATGATAAGACTAAAACTTAGTAACCACAATAATAGTTTATGCAGCTTGGGGTGTTACATCTTCCTCTCCATATGAGGAACATCATGCCTACTGTTCTTTCTGATTTAATAAAATAACGCCGGATACGCTTTCCGCATAAATTTTTCCTCTTCGTAGGTGGCCTCATCAGGCCCAAAATGCTTCCACTACACTTTAACCTCCGTGATGGCTTGCTTCTACAAGGTGGTTTCTCTTCTATCGAGAGTATGAAGACTTCTACCAAAAACTCTCCTTCCGATTTTCCCTACACGTATACAATTCATAGCGACAACCTCTTCAAAATATTTTATCCAAAAGTTATATATTCTACTTAATGGGCATCAGAATGAGTGAGTGACCCCTCACCATATGAATAGTGAGTGACCCCTGAATAATATAGGGCACTATGAAATGTAGGGGCGATGGCGGCCCCCTCTCAATAAGTAACTAAGGGAAATTGAGTGTGTGCTAACACACCCTCACCATATGAATAGTTAGTGACCCTAAGAAGTAAGGGCCCTCTCCCCTCAGGGATTGGGGTGGGTGGTTAAATAGCAGTCGAGCCTACTTGCGCATCATTGGCCGAGCCTGATTACCTAAATATATTCCGAGCTAATGATATGTTGAGGGTTGTACACATACTTTTTTAGCAAGGACACATGGAAAACATTGCGGATCCAAATGTGGCATCGTAACAAAAGTTTATAGACTACCAGCCCAATCCCTTCCAAGACTTGATACTGTCCACAATATTGGGGTGCTGACTTGGCACAACCCGTACATTGTAAGGAAATTTTCTGAGGATTTAATCTTAGGTAAACATGATCCCCGAGATAAAATTCTTTGTATGTTCTCTTTTTATCTGTGTACATATTCTACCTATCTTAGGCAGCCGTTAGATTTTGTCGAACCTTCTTGACCACCTCCTTCATCTCTACAAGCATGTCAGGACCCAATGAGAGCTTATTAATTGGACTATTCCAATCTATGGGAACTCTACATCTTCTTCCATACAACATCTCAAAGGGGCTCATACTCAATGATTCATGATGCCCATTATATAAGTTAATTCCACTAAGTGGATACAGTCTTCCCACTTATGTCGATGTTGCATACAAAGATACGTAGCATGTCCTCTAGCACTTGATTTAATAATTCAGTTTGTTGGTCTACTTGAGGATGGTAAGTTGTAGTAAATTTGATCTGGATACCCAATCCTATAAAGAGCGTTTTCTAGAATGTGGATGTAAATTTTACATCCCTATAAAAATTTATCACCTTCGATATTTGATGCAGACAAAAAAAGTTCCTCATAAATATATCCGCAATTTCTATAGTTTTGTAAGTGGATTTCACCGGTATAGAGTGAGTAGTTTTACTCAATTCATCGACCACCGCCATAATTGAGTCGTGGTTCTTTTTGGTGTGATGTAAGCCGATGATGAATTCTAGAAATATGGTCTCCCATTTCCACTCTAGGATGGGCAATGGTTGCAACAAACCGGTGGGATACTGATGTTCCACCTTCACCAATTGACATTCTAAACATTTGAACAAGTACGTAGTGACATATTCCCTTAACCCGGGCCAAAGATAACCTTTCTTTATGGCTGATTTTTTTTTTTTGGTATCCTCGGTGGCCAACACATGGTCTCTTGTTGAGTTCATCTAATATCAATTGATTAACAAAATTTTGGTTTGGAACATCAACTCTGTTTTTTAGGGTGAGGATCTTATCTAAATTTATTTCAAAATCTGATTTTTCCCTTTTCAACTAAGCTTCATGTGCTTGTTGTCAAAGAAAATTGTACTCAGGGTCTTTAAGGGAGGCTTGCTTTAGATTTCAGGGATGTCTGAGCGCACCTGACTGATTTGGACCTCATTAATACAATGTATTCTCCTGCTCAATGTGTTGGCTACTTGATTCTCCTTCCCTTTAAGATGTTTCATTTAAAAATCAAATTCACTTAAAAATTCTATCCATCTAGCCTGTAAAGCATTTAAGATAAACTAGTTAAAGAAATTTGTAAGGCTGCTATGATCTGTTAATAGCAGAAATTTCTTCCCCAACAAGTAGTGTCGCCACATTTTAAGTGCATGCACTACTGCTATTAACTCAAGGTTGTGAGAAGAATATCACTACTCATACTCCTTCAATTTCTATGATTCGTAAGCAATAACATTTCCGTCTTGCACTAGAACTTTTCCAACACCTTCTTTACTAGCATCTGTGCAAACAATGAAAAACTTTTCTAGATCTGCCACCTTTAGCACGGGTGCAGTGGTAAGAAAGTGTTTTATTTTTTCAAAGCTTTGTTGACATTCAACTATCCATTGAAAAATGCATCCCTTTTTCTATAACAAGGTCATTGGGAAAGCGTTTTTTGAAAATCCTTCGATGAACCGATGGTAGTACTCGACCAAACCCAGAAATGATCTAATATCAGCAGCATTCTTTGGAATGGTCCATTCCATAATGGTTTTGATCTTTTCTACATCCACTGTTATTCCCTCTGCTGATATAATGTGACCCAAGCACTGAATCTGACCTTTGAAAGAGTCACACTTTCTATATTTAGCATATAATTTATTTTCCCACAGAGTTTGGAACCATATCCTCAAATGTTCTTCCTGCTCCTCCTGATTCCTAGAGTATATTAAAACATCATCAATAAAAATCAGTACAAATTTATCAAGATAAGGCTGGAAAATACCGTGCATCAAACTCATAAAAGTAGCTAGGGTGTTTGTGAGGCCAAATGGCATTACCACAAACTCTTAATAACATTAACAAGTTCAGAATGCAGTTTTGCAAATTTCCTCCTCCTTTATCATTATTTGATGGTAACCACACCTTAAATCAATTTTTGAGAATACTTTGGCTCCTTGATGATCAGTTTATTTAACTAACGATAATCGATGCATAATCTCATGCTTTCGTCTTTCTTCTGTACAAATAGTACGGGGGCTCCCCAAGGGGACACACTAGGGAAGATATACTTTTTATTGAGAAGCTCATAGAGCTGCATTTTGAGTTCTATTAAACTAGGTATGCTCGTATGATAAGGGGCCATATATACAAGGGTTGCACCCAAAATTAGTTTGATGGTCAAGGCAATATAACGGTTGGGTGGTAGTCCAGGAATAGCTTTAGGGAAAACATCAGCAAATTCCTGAATAATAAGAATATTCTCTAAGGATATGATTTTATTTTTGGAGTTTGCAAATACCACCTAGACAACATATATTTAACAACACTTCCTAATACATTTTCCTAGCTGACTAGTAGTAATAGGACACAACTTAGTATTTGTCTTGATTCTTTGAAGTTCCTTCCTTTGGCCTAACTCTATGATAAAACTAACAGTTTTCTGCTTGCAATAAACTAGGGACCAACATTTTTCCAACCAATTCATCCCTATTAAAATGTTGTATGAATGCAAAGGGAGTATATTAAGGTCAATGTGAATGGGTTATCCTGAAATTGTTATATGACAAAGTTCTATTTTTGCAATTACCCTTCATTTTGCCCCGGTGGCTAATTGAACTAACCATCGTTTTGGAAACTTACTGCTCTGCAGTTGGCAATTTTATACAGCCATAGGACTGGCATATCTTAGGCTAGCATCGGGATAAAAAAAAACAGAGACAGGTTGCTTATCAATCATACCTTCACAATCGATCATGGTATTCTACTTGATGATCATCCAAAGCAGCATTAATTTTGGGAATGCTCCTCACCACTTCTCCAATAGTAGATGCTTCTCACACATTTGATAGTTATTCTCTTGTTTCCTTATGCAGATAGTTTTTGTAATAGTGGGGTTCTCCGCATTCCCAGCATTGCAGAGGCAGTTTTGACTGTTGTTCATTAACAAGTTTATTACTTCCTTTTGACTATCTATTTTTGGAATAAGCAACTTTGGGCTGGTTCCTCGCTGGGAATTTACTGAGAGGTTTTTTCCTATACATTTCTACCATTAGAAATTTTTGTTTGTCTGATTGGGATCGGGTTCCTTCCCTTCCTATTCATTCATCCTTTAGTTCCCTCATTTTTCTATTTCATTTGCTGGTAGCAGATGTAGGCTTTTTGCACTGCATCATCCATTGTTCTTTGGTAATCAAACCCAAGATTGTCCTTCATAAAATTGGGCAGGCTACTAATGAAACACTAAATTTTGGTCTTTTCCTCTTCCATGTAAGGCACATAATGCAGTAAGGATGCAAATCATTTCACATATTCATCATGGTTAAGGTTCCCAATCTTAAGTCATGAATTTTTTTTGCTTTTTCGTCATAATGAATTTTTGTTAGATACTTATCCTTGAAATGCTTTCAAAATTATTCCCATGTAACCTGTTCTTCATCGATTTTCCTTACTGTTTTGATTTCTTCCCACCAAATGGTAGCTTTACCTGTTAACTCGTAAACTACCAACTGTTCTTTCAGTTTATCGATGTAATCATAAATTTGAAATATTTTCTCATATCAATTAACCGAGCTTCCACTGCATCTTCATATTCCCCTTCAAGGAGTGACAATTTAATCTTTTTAAATTATCCTTGTAATTTATCTTTCTGCCTTTTTTCCTTGCATTGGTCAAAAACGTTCTCTCAACGTCCTTCTTCATATTCCCCATGTTTTCTAATGGGACCAGCCCAACACTGTTCGTACTTTAGGTGATTAAATGATTGTTTGGGTGATTATATGATTGCATAAATATTACAATGGTGATGACATGTGTGAGTATCAACCATCATATATTTTTGGAAAAGGGTTACATGGAAATCAATTTCACAATCAAGGTTTTGTACCTACCTCAGGTCACATTTACCGCTCCTTGCTAGGCCAAAACCCTTTCTTTTTCATTCATTTCGTCATTTTCATTGTGCTTGCCGAGGGTTCATTCTGCTGTGGCTCTGTGAGTTGGATGTGCAGCTTTGCTGCAAGTTCTGGGCACGCCTCTTGGTAAATTCTGTACTTGTCTCTTTATGTTTGTGTTGGGAGTCTTTAGCCTGGTTCGTTGGGCAGTTGTGACTCGCCTGGGTAAGTGGTTCTCTATATAGTTTTTCCCCGTTGTTGGCTCAACAGGTCATCATGTTCCGAGTTGTAGGTTGGTATTCCTTGTTCTTGCTTGCAACTCAATTGTTGGCTTGTGTTCAAGGCTTGAAATGATAGTGTCCTTCCATCCTTGGCTTCAATGTAGGTAGTCCCTCTCTCCTTGATTCAATTTGTTGTTTTATTTCCTGAACTCCTAACCTGTTTGCTCCTTCGTCTCCATAGTTGGTTGAAACCCATGGCTGGAAAGCTTGTCCTATGTTCTCACTGCAATCGCTCAAGTAAGATAAATGCAACTTCGGTTATTTACTTTTCATGCACTGTAATTTCGTTTTCCTTGATAATGTGTCACTAGCACTTGTGTGTCGGCCTCTTTGCAGCTGTTGGGGGTTTGTGGTTGGAGGTCTTGGCAATGAATGCTTCAGTCTTTGTCTGGTAGGCTTTGCCAACATGAATTTCGTTCAATATTCATTATGTTTTTAGAATAGGCCTCCGGTTGTGAGGGTATGTCACCCTTTAATGCTTGTCAAATGGCTCTCAGCTGTAAGTAGAATCCTGGTCATCTTCTTGTCCTGGGCTTCCACTATCTGGTGATTTTTACTGTAATTTGCGGTGTATAAACACAATTCTCAAAACCCTCACCTAGAGTTTGTCGTCCACTGGCTTTACGCTTGTCCGTGTTTTATCTTGTAGTGTTACTATGCATTTTTATACACTTGTTTTTGTAATTTGAAGATAAGAACTTCACGAAAGAGTGTTGGGTTCGGTTTACCTAAATTTTGTTTATGCGATTAGGTCGTCGTTATTTTGTTTACTCTGGATTCTATGCGTGGAAATGCAATTGTTGTTTTACGACTATGCTTGTGATGTTTTACACGAACGTGAGAGAATGTTGTAGTTGCTCTAGTAATTTGTTTGACAGTCAATTTTAGAAATAGAAAATTTTGTCTGGCCTCTGGATGCTTAGCTCGTATTGGAATTTATTGGTGTTACTCCTATTCCGTCAATGTTATTTGCTTCAATGGAAATGTAAGCCCTCATTCTGGCATCTACTCTTCTGTCTCACTGTTAGGACTGGTTTTTTCTCAGGAAAGGCAAAGAGAATTAAACACAATGGTCTATGAACAATATGTTGTCTATTCAGATGATCGCTAATTAGAAAGAAAAATAAAAATACAGTAGGACACATAGATGGATTGAATTGATTTCATTGTTATTGTTATTATTCGTGTGCAAGAAGTGTTAAACCCCAACATGAATTTCACTATTACTTTTATATGTTTCTTGTTCATAGTTAATGAAACTATACAGTTACTTTTTAGTTGTAGACTTTAGAGTTACATGGCTATTAAGCATTCAATTATGTCTTTATGACAATATTTTCCTTTTGAACACATTTGTTTTTTTGTTTTATTTTTAGAATAACTCGACAATTATTAATCCATGATTTATTAAAGATAGACAAGTAAATAACCTTAACGAATCAAACTACCTTTGACTAATTTAGAGATTAAGTTAAAAACAAAAATCCTACCTCCTATTCTGACAAACTAACATAAAAGACAAACAAAGTGTAAACTCAACTTTTCAACCTGGCAGAGACCGACACCCGGTCATGGTGCCTAAGTTGGATGCTCCTGCATCATTTTTCATTGATTCTGCATTCTCTTCTCCATGGTAAGTCATTGGGGTTTTCTCTCTGTCTTCAGCACTAGGGTTTGCATCACATTGGTTTTGTGGATTAGATAGACTTCTAAGAATTCTCTCATTTTTAATCGTATCCATTCATTTTCTATTCTTAAATTTGTCATCTCAGCACATAGCTCCTTAATGGTTTCAAGTAGAACACCATTAGCTTGATGAGATTCCTCTCCATGCTGTATCCAAATATCAGGGTTGGCATTCACATAAGTTGTCTCCCGTGGGTTTGGTGGTCTTGAGCTCCTCTGCACTCTAACCCCTTTTGTGTTTATGTGGGTCTCTATGTTCACAAGCATATTTACCTAGTTATTTTGAAGAAATCACGTTTGTTTCCTATATACGTATTTCCTGAAAGAGTCCTAGTGTATGAACCTGAGCTCTAATACCATTTGTAACACCTAAAACCTTAATATTACAGAAAATTAAAAAAAATATTTAATTAATACATATAAAACAAACGTTAATAAAATGTAACCTGTAGTCAATTTATATGAGGTTTTAATGTGCACATAAGGCTTGATTGTAATCACAGTACTGGCCCACTTATGTGATTTCACATGGTTAATTAATATTCATAGCTAGTGATGTATATATGGTGGTTCACAATTCATTTTCACATGGCCTCTCGCAATGTAGTTGTTCATGATCAGACCTTGGTTAACTGGCTCTTGTATGCTGGTACACATGGCATACTTCTGACCAAGCTTGCTGCATGTGTCCATGAGATGGTGGTGATCCCTTGCGACACCTAGACCACTTTACATTCGTTGATGTTCTCCATGCAATCCAACAGTGGGGAGGGTTTAGGTTTTAGCCCTCTAACCAACTTCCGGTGTCTAACAGGTTGTGGTGTCATTCATTGTTGTTAAACTTTGGTGTCATGCTGCTTTTCAGTGAAATTTGTCTGTTGTGGTTTCAGGTCAGCTCATGATGCTTTCAGTTGATTTCCATGGATGTTATGGGCAGTCCTACATCAGAAGGTACCCCCAACAAGCTAACCATATTCCATTTCAATTTCCTGTATTTTCTGAGCTTGTTTTTCATTTCAAACGTCTACCTGGTGTAGAGTTTATCTGATTGCCTTCATGGTCCAGGGGTGGCTCAATAGTTTTCCAATTCTCTAGGAGGTATCCAGATCCGACATCAGTTTCTGGAAGTTAAGCATGTAGGTCTTAATGTTCATAAGATTTCTAGATTTCTTGTCACAGTCGTTCATGGATTTCTAACTCTAAATTTTTCTAGTTATAACATTTTTTGTGACGCAAGCAGATCACCCATTATTGGAATCCTCTTGTCTGAGGTAAGGTCACCACCCTCTCCCAATCGTTGTGTTTTTCTTATTTAGTAGGCTTTCTCACATACTGAACTCTGAGGTTGTTGGCGTTTGTGTGCAGGCATTATACTATACTTGTCCAAGTGAATTGTGTGGTTAAGGCACTACCTTTTGTGCTTTTAGGAGCTTATGTTCTCTATGGTTGTTTCCAGGTTAGAAAACTCATCTCTGGTTCATGAATGTTTAGTTGCTATGTGTTAACTGCACTGCGAAAGGAACTATTTACCGAGCAGAGGCTTTACGCTGAGACTTGTTAGGTTATCCTTTTAATTAGATAACTGTGTATACTAATTAAACTCTATGCCTGACATTTGCAAGGGTTTTGAACTATATACATTCATTTCAACTATGATTTTTCATGAATATTTTCTCTGAATTAACAATGTTGAATAGAAAATCTCTGCTATTAATTTTTCTAGATAAAATTATAAACTTGAAGGTTTTGGGTTATTTATCCTGTTGAAAAACTCAGGCCGTTGAGCCCATATTGTTATGGAGAACTTATTTTAAGTTTATCGTTCCAGTTGGTTTATATATATTTAACCGGTCTTGCTAAAAGAATGAATATGTGCTAATTTTGTTACTCTCTTCTCTATAACGATTGATATAGGTTTACTTCAATCTTTTTTGTTTAAGGTAGCAACTTAATAAATAGACAATGATTTATAATTAGCTTCTCTTCTTATTCTATCTATTTAAGATTCCCATACATGTTCTCATAAAGATTATTTCTATAGTATATCACATAGATTACTTCTATAATTCATCATCAAGATTACTGTATAGCTTACCATAGAGATTACTTTTAGAGTACATCATAAAGATTACTTTTACGTCTTAAAAGCACATAAGTATCTATTTGATATAATGAGATACTCTTTCGTACATTACTTGCAACTTTCATTATATTTCGTGCATCTCTGTAAAATCTATTGTCAACTCTTTCAATTATGACTATTCTAAATTGTTTTCTGTATTCTAATGTACTTTCAAAGAATTTCTCTTCTTAATTTGTTCGGTCACTTAAATGAGTAATTTTCACAAACCAACATCAATTCATAAATAAAATTTCTGTGTTACTTATCTGTTTAATACATATAACTTCAATCCTATCAACTAAAAATTAATACCACGGTAATAGTTTATGCAGCTTGGGGTGTTATAGTTCAATAAAAGCCATAGATATTCTAAGGAGGTAATTATAAATGATTGTAATATTCGGTTAATGAATGACTTTAGGTAGGTTTAATGAAAAACGTTAAATTGGTATTCCCAATTGGTATAATATAGTTTTTTTAAACCATTTCTTCTGATTTTTATAGGGAAATTAAAATTCTCAACCTTTTCTTTAAACATTAAAATAATAAAGAATTGTAATCATCGAATTTCTAATTTTAATATTATTTTACAATTAAAGTAACTTACTATAGTGAAATTTATTCAAAGTTAAAACGAGCAACTTAAAGTTAAACGTTACAGTGTTTTTTAAAGGAAAACTCCAGAAGTTATTTTGAAACAGATCTTATTATATTTGGCTTCCATGAATGCCATGATGAAGGTCAAATAAACAATATTTTTTCGTTTTTAGATGCCACAATTTGGAGAAGTTATTTTGAAATGAATTACTAATTACTATTATCAAAAGTTATTTATTATAGTAAAAGTTATTCAAAGTTAAAAAGAATACCTTAAATTTAAATGTTAATGTGTCTTTTATAACAAAAATTCGAGAAATTAGTTTGAAATTCATGAATGCCATGAGAATAAACAATATTTTTCCTTATTTGAAGTCACAATTGTGAGAAGCTGTTTTGAAACAAATCTTACTATAGGTGGCTTCCATGAATTCCATGAAGAAAGTCGAATAAACAAACTTTTTCCTTATTCAAAGCCACAATTTTATTGCACCACATTGGAATAAACCTGAATACCTCCCTACACTCAACCTTTAAAAAATTAATTTACTATGTTATAAGTAAATTATTAAATTTAATTTACTATGGTAAAAGTTATTAAAAGTTAAAAAATTTGGTAAAGGTTAATGACTACTCGTACCGGTCTTTATTGATTATTCTTTATAGAAGTGGGTGCTAAAACATGTGGGGTGAGGGTGGATTGCAAAAGAGTTGCCATCATCATGAGAGACCACTTGCATGCTTGCAGAATTTCATATTTTATGGAAGCTTGGGTTGTTGTGTTCTTGTTTGTTGGACTTTGATGCTGCAATAGAATTGCGTGGGTGGGGTGTGCTTCATAAGCCATTCATTGTAGAGGAATACTAAAGAGTAATATTATAGTGGTTGTCTCTCTTCAAACTAGTAAGACAACTAAACAACATTTTCTATTGAAAGTATGAATTTCCATGTAATTCCTATGTAAAGTTTTAATTAAAGAGAGGAATACTATAGTGTTTGTCTCTCTTCAAATGCGTAAGACAATTAAACAACATTTTCAAATGTGTAAGACAATTAAACAACATTTTTTATTAAAAATATGAATTTCCATGTAATTTCTATGTAAAGTTTTAATTAAAGATATAACATGAGCTTAGATATCTGAATAGTTTAATAGTTGAATGGAACACATTATAGCAAGTGTTGTAAATTATAACAATAAAATTAATAAAATGGTAATGTTCATTCTTATTTGTCATAAAAGAATGCATCCACCAAAGCACTACCTGGAACGCACTAGGGTACTGAATAGACTTCTTCTACCTCTAACTAGTTCTGCTCAGCAAGGCCTCTCTCCTGTCGGACTCCTCTCATGTCTCTGATAGGTCGTTGTAGGTAGGTGATGTAGGAACTCACGTTATGAGATGAAGAGGGTCATGCCTAAGTGTACGTAGTACTGGTATAACGACTAACTATATAAGATAAGACTAGCTCTTTATGGCACTAGCTTTTAATGTGAATTAACTTATTATTATTAAAAAATAACAGTGTTGGTTGAATACCTTCCACTATGAACGGAAACCCTAACTAAAGGAACCCCGAATGCAAAGAATTCAAGCAACAAATTGCAAATATTTTAAAAACAAGTATACATATATTCTTAAGAAGAAACTGCAAACATTATGTGAGCAGGAACATAATAATATTTTTACTAATAATAATATTAGTGCAAACGAAAGAATTGATTTCTTTAAAGAAGAACTATCTCCAAAATGTAATTGGGAGTCTCAATTGATATTACATAAGTGTTTAAAAAAAAGTTATAGAACATTAAAAACCAAGCCATGGCATCTTCAACCTTGTTATTGCTATTAACAAGTATCCAAAAACTAGGAACCCTTTACTGTGAGCATGAGATTACACAAGTACGACACCTAGAGTGCCGAAGCCACCAGGGGGCGCCCTCGCCTGTGTAAACATAGTTAAAAAGTTACAAAGTAACTTCAACATTGTTACAATTTTTTTATGTTTATATGAAACTTAAGATAATTGTGGCTTCACGTTACACCATTTAATTTGTCGACTATTTTAAAGGCTTATCTCTGCACGTAGAATTCGTCTCCAACCTGGGACTACTGGGAGGTTGTTGAAATAGCTTGGCCTCTATCTAACTGAGGAAGCAGATTGAGTTGCATGAACCTTTCTATATGAGTTATTCTTAGATTTTTTTATTTCTTATACCAATTACTAGAATCCCAGTCCTTTTCTCGATTAACGAATGAGGGTTGCCCCTTCCCGAGACCCTACAATAAGTAAGTCTTTCACTGCAATTACCCTAATGGCATTCTCTCCCATTAACTTGAACCGGATGGCATTCTCTCCCATTAACTTGTACCATGACATGTTTGCACTCAAACAAAATAAAATAATAACCCATCCACTACTCAGTTAAGTCTCTTGTTTTCTTTTAGTCATTAACAAACAATACAAAATTTCAAAAAGAGAAGCACCTTTGACTTTCATTTTGGTTCTATTTTTATTATCTTATTGCAATTCATATATGGGGAGGTTTTTCCTATTCCTTACTTTTCTCTTTCCTCGAATGAATGCACACAGTAATTACTTCCAGGAAATGAATAATTGATAGTAGGTAATTTTGCATAATTATGCACACAGTAATTACTTCTAGGAAATGAATAATTCATAGCAGGCAATTTTGCATAATTTACTATTTCATACCTTAAGCACAACACTTCTCGCTAAGTCAGACATCTTATTTTTATTATCTTATTGAAATTCAGATATGGGATGTTTTCCCTGTTCCTTACTTTTCTCTTTCTTGAAATAAATGCACATGGTAATTATTTCCATGAAATGAATAATTCACACGAGGTAATTTTGCATAATTTACTATTTCATACCATAAGCACAACACTTCTGGTTAAGTCAGACATCACATAATAACAAGGCTTCTTATTTTATTACAACAAGATTTAATTTTCATGTAACAACTAACAACTATACAATAGTTAAATGGCACCTTTCCTATAGGGTTGCATGAAATTTGTTTTACAGGTATAAAGCAAGTGTTCAAACCAAGTGTTCAAGATCCTGTCACTTTAATTCTTAAGCAACGCACTATTCCAATACGGGTATCTTAACTTGAAAGGGATATTAGAAGAGTTAAGAAAACTTCCTCAAAATTATAGAACTATTAGTTGTAGACTATACAAACCCATAACATACAAAGACATACATTGTTTGCACAAATAATGAGGGTTCCTTCCCCAAAACTATATCGGCTTGTCGCTCAGAATAGACTGTGACCTACTAGGAGCAAATTCATTTTATCTAAAACTTAAAGTTGAGTTACATATAATTTAATAAAATAACCAGCACAGAGAAGAGGGTTCCAGAATGACCCAAACACTTCTACTCAAGCGATAGCATATCTTGGTCGAAGATCAAAGGAACGCTCTTAACACCTCTAAGGGTAGTTTAGCAGGAAAAAAACCTGGTAGACCCTGGAGATTGGTCATTGTGAAAACCCAGCACTGTCCTCCATTACTACCCACGAAGAGAGAAACTGAGCTACCTGCTAGAAAGTGTAACATGGGTTAAATGCTGCATGAAAAAGGAAATGATAGTAAATATGTAACTATGATACAATAAAGGAAAAAACCCTTACTCGACTCTGTTGTGAGAAAGGTAGCCTCGAAGAAAGGCACCATCGCCAACAAACAAAGTTGTAACCCATCAAAGTTGTGGTCACCCTTCATGGGTAAGTTGGAAATGTCGCATGGCGGAAATGAAATTGGGGGTAAGCCTTTGTCTTGAGTGGGCCTAATGGTTAAGAGCATGTGTTTCCTCCTAAGAGGTCACAAGTTCAAAACCAGAGGGGGTAGAGTATGTATGCCTTCATAGACTTAGCAGTCAAATCGCTGCGCGGAGGTGGGTCCCATGTCCCACAAACAAAGGGGTCTCATACACCAATTTGGTGTCTAGCTTGGCTGTGACCTTAAAAATAGATATTATTATTATTAGATGTTACCTTAGGGATAACAGGGTGAGCAATGTCGGCCATCAAGGAAACTCGAAGGGGGACTGTTAAAATAACACATATGGATGACTGCAGTAGCATATAGACTAAGTTTTGATTGCAGGAGGCAGAGGTAGAAGGGAGTTGCAGAGCTTCCCTCTCGACCCAACGTGGGAATGAATCACTATGCTCACCTTTTTGCCCTCTGTTAGTTAACCTAACCCTGCACTGGAGCACCTAAGCCATCGTATTCCTTGGAGGCAGATCAATTGTAGGATGCCTATTGTGTGTCAAACCTAATGGGTTACACCTAGAGAGAATAAGGGCAGTCTCGAGAAACATCCATACTATTAAAAGTTGTTGGGGTGCATCAAATCATACCACAAGGAGGGGTCTAAGGTTTGTTAGTGAAATCAAATCACATTGTAATATTTCCATTAAAAATTTATGTAATTCCATAAATGAAATAAATGTATGAATAGGTGGAAGAAGATATTACCAAGTATTAGAGTGAATTAACTAGTAGGTTTAGTCGTGCACTAGAGCAAGTGAGCCATCAAATTCCTTACAGGAAGATCAATTGTAGGATGGATGTTGTGTGTCATACCTAATGGGTTACACCCGAAGATCATAAGGATTGTCTTGAGAACCATCCATCCTATTAAATGTTGTTGTGGTGCATCGAATCCTGCCACAGTGAGGGGTCTAAGGTTTGTGAATGAAATAAAATCACATTTTCATGATTCCATTAAACATTTATGTAATGCCATAAATGAAATAAATGTATTAATAGGCGGAAGAAGGTCTTAAGACTTAGTGCGAATTAACAAGTAGTAGTAGTAAAATATATATATATTTTTAATGTCAAATGATTAAGTTGTTACAAGTGATATCATAAGTTTCATATAAACATAAAAAAATTATACTATATCGAAGTTATCATAACTTTGAGATAAACATAAAAAACTTTGTAACTATACTATTTAAGAAAAGCTATTTTTTTAATAATAACTACTTCTAATTTTATTACATTTAAAGTTTAAGTAGCGATCATCAACAATTTGAAGTTGGAAAAAAAGCTATAAATTCATAATTATTTTTAAAAAATTAAGATTGTATATATACTTTATTACATGCTAAACTCGAGTTTCTTAAGATAAAGAATTTTGCGTTTAAAATAATAAAAATAACAAAGAGGCAAAAGAGCTTGAGCAAGTTAAAACTAAAATTAGTGTTTTCCTTTATTCATAGAACTAAGTAGTACTATGAAATGGAAAGAAATGTTTATATTAAAGTTGAATACTATAAATTTTATAATTATTGTAAATGCTTATAATTAATTTTTATTTTATTTTTTATTTTTTTGTGACTAGCGGAATCGGAAACGGCGGTGGTATCGTACTTGCGTTACATGGGTCGAATCCCATCGGCTGCCACTATAAGGTGGTATCATACTCGCGTTACATGGTGTCGAATCCCATCGACTTCCACTCTAACCTCTAGGAGGACTGCCCAGCCCGCAAGAATGGGCATCGGTTAAGACAAGACTCAAACTCATGACCTGCACAGTGGTACAGATGACTTAACAGATCGTCCATTGGCTAGGACACCAGACCTCTGCAGACATTTATAATTAAATTTATTATTTTAATATAAGTTTTAAAATAATTATGTAAATAATTGAGATTGTATAAGAAATAAAATGGAAATGTATAATAAATAAATTGCAAAATTTCGCTTTCACAAATATAAATTTATTATTAATCTCCATTTTGATATTATATTGAAAAAGTTCTACACCATGTGCCCATCTAAATCATTTTTTGACTATGGCAGATGTGTCTTTATTAATATTGAAATATTGAAATCTTGTATGATTTTTGTATTATTATATTATTAATATTGAAATAATGAACTTTTATATTATATTGGCTATTAATATTGAAATAATGAACTTTTGTATTAATAAGTAGTTACCATTAAAAAAATATCCTTTCTTAAAATGTATAATTACAAAGTTTTTGTGTTTATCTCAAGCTTATGATAACTTTGATATAGTTACAAAGTTTCTATGTTCATATGAAACTTATGATAACTTCACAAATTGTAAAGTTTCGCTTTCACAAATATATATTTATGATTAATCTCCATTTTCATATTATATTGAAAAGGTTTTGTATCATGTGCTCATCTAAATCATTTTTTCACTATGGGGGATGTGTCCTCGTTAATATTGAAATATTGAACTTTTCTATGAACTTTTGTATTATTAGATTATTAATATTGAAATAATGAACTTTTTTTTGTATTATATAGAAATAATGAACTTTTGTTTTTTGTATTACATTGAAATAATGAAATTTTGTATTAATAAGTAGCTATCATTAAAAAAATATCCCACCTTAAAAAGTATAGCCACAAAGTTTTTATGTTTATCTCAAGCTTATGATAATTTCAATATAGTTACAAAGTTTTTATGTTTATATCAAACTTATGATAACTTCATAAATTACACACCTTCACTTTCACAAATAAAAATTTATTGTTAATCTCCATTTTAACTACTATATTGAAAAAGTTTTGTATCATGAGCTCATCTATGGGGGATGTGTCTTTGTTAATATTGAACTTTTGCATGAACTTTTGTATTATTAGATTATTAATATTGAACTAGTGAACTTTTGTATTATATTTATTATTAATATTGAAATAACGAACTTTTGTTTTTTGTATTATATTGGAATAATGAACTTTTGTTTTTTGTATTATATTGAAATAGTGAAGATTTGTATTATTCTTTATATTTTTTTAATATATATCATAATAATTGAATGAACAATGAGGGTAATTATCATATGTTTGGAAGGTGAAAAATAATATGATAATTTAGTTGAAATCTTCTGACTTTCCCATCTTTGAGGAATTGTTTGAAAACATGGTTCTTTCGCAATCGTTATAAATTTGCATAATTTTTTATTTTGAAGTTGCACTATTTTGTTTATTATGATATTTAACTATATAGAAACAAAATAATGATGAGAATGAATTGTTTTCCTAATCATTTTTTAGAATAAAATAATCAATGAATGTTGTTGCTATTGCCATTTAATGTTTTTTCTTTTTTTCTTTGCAGTACACAAGGGAAGTTTTCCTTTCTTTCCAGCAAAGGTTGTTGCTTTTGGTATGGATACTTATATTTAGAAATTTATCCCCTTTGACATTATTGTGCTTCTCTTTTATTGCCTTCCTTTGTCAGTGTTGATGAAATTAAAGTTGGTTTCTAGACAATGTTGTCTTTTTTTGCCAAACCTGCTTTTTCTTGCGGCTTTTGATCGGTGTCAGGAGAAAGAGTTAGGATTTATTTCCTTCTCCCCTCACTTTCCCAATTATTGCTTCTTATCATCATACCTTAACAATAGTGGTCACTTTTTGACTATGGTCTTTCCTTTTCTTCAATCTACATACAAAATTGAATTTACAGTGTGACCAACGATTCTCTTCAGCATGCTTGGAAGTTATTTTCATATAAAAAACTATGTCATTGTCAACCCTTTTATTAATATATTTAGAAATGTTGGGCTTCTTAGTGTGGGGGAGTGACGATACTTATCTTTATTTCAAAAATGCAGTTTAGGAAATTATCAATGGGTGTTTTCGAAAGATGTTTATGAAAACATGGACTCATAATTTCTCATGTGCAGTAGTGTTGACAATGTTTCGGAGAGGATGGAGATCCCATACGGTTGTGTAAATCCACCAAAGGAGGCTATATTCTTTGAAACAATGTTTTATTAGGTATATCTAGACAAAGAATATGAAGATTATGTCACTTATTGTTACACTATCTCCTGGTTGGAATTGAACAAAAATAATTGGGGTTATTTGTTTGTTCTTACTATTGACATACAATGTATGTCATTAGGGTTATACAAGAATCAACGTTTTTTGTTGTTAAAATGGTGGCATGTCTATTTGGTCACTTGAAAAGACAGATAATTTTGAATTCGGTCAACTATCGAAGGACCTAAGGTTGAAATATTTTTGAAGATGATTAGGGACACAAATGGTTGTTCCTTCAATATCTCTCTTTGGATATAGAAACTAAATGTGTAGGTTACGTACCTTTGCACATAGTTGGAGAAAAGGTCCTTATGTTTGGTTGGTATTGAGTGCAATTAAAGTTGTATGACTAACTAATTGAACTATGAAAAACAACAATTTTTTATGGATTGTCTATGCTTGAAGTGTCATGCTTCTATCTACAAATAGTTGAATAATTTGATGATGTGATTGAAAATGAAATTCTTTTTTCACTGATTCCCGATGCAGATTGTATTGTTGAGATACCTCCAGTACCTGTGGATGTATTCATTTAGTGTTTGAGGAATGAACATGTACTTTTTTATATATTACTAAAAACCATATGTATGTTTAATGTTTTTAAATGTTTTTTTGAACACCATTGTAACTCACATCTTGAAGCTATATTAAGGAGATAGACTCATGATTTTATCTACAAATGGTGGAGGATTTTGACGATGTCATTAAAAATGGAAATGTATTTTCAGATATTCATAATGCATATTGTATTCTTCACATAGGTGGACTATGTGTGGATGTGTTGATTTAGCATTTGAGGCTTCACCATTATTGTTTTTTGATAATGCAGAAGACCTTATGTATGTTTTTAAATACTTTTTTTAGCATCATTGTAATTCCCATTTTCAAGTTATATTGGTGACATACATATGGTAAATTCCGAATGCGATTCATATTTATTTGCTTTAAATTCATCAACTTGTTGTTGTATCAATTATGTGTGAGGGGAACATTTTTTCATGTGTTCCAAGTTTGTCATGGGAAACATAATTTCTCAAATACTTATTCTCTACACTTTTCTTAGTTTTTAGTTATTTCAAGATTGAAGAGTATATATTAGCATCAAATGAAATTGTGAAATGAATTTTCAATTTACTTTAGCTTTATCATAGATATGTTGAGTGAAATAAGAAGCAAGAGTGGTGTGAAAAAACTCCCTCTGCTGCTACACAAAAATGAGTAAATGAATACCAAGGACAGTGGTATCAACAACATAAGTAAGTCATTAAAGCACGAAGAAGAGCTGTGTATCAACAAAAGAAAAGAGATCTAGAAAATGATGAAGAAGGATAACCAGTCAACCATAAGTAAGAAAAGAGCAGTGGTTTTCTGTAGTCAAAATCTTGTTTTGATAGTCATTTGATTACATGTTTATCATCTGAAAGAACTTATATTTTTTTAATGTTTACTAATTTTTATTTTTACTTTTTTTGGAATATGGTGTTTCTAAAGAGAGGCTTAATATGAAAAACAATGCTATTTTATATTAAAATAATGAAAGAAATGTTGTTTTTGGAGTTGATGACAACTGTAGGAATGAAGAATTTCCTAAAATGGCTAAAATTTGGGTGACTTTGTCGGCAAAGAGGGTCAAGTGTTTCTTGGTAGAGAACATATTGTTAATATAGCTACCCCTGCTAAATCTGTATGTAATGTGTTTGTTGGAACACCATAGGGAGTTAATTTTTTTTCTTTTGCATCTGAAGTTTTTACTATTTTTTTTCCTATATTTTTTCAGAATAGTGTCAAAATCATTAATAACCAACAAATAGTCTGGAAGAACTCGAACCTTTATTTCTTCCTGAATGCGAGGGTTGATGACCAACTTGTCAAACTTCAAGAAATGATGAAATGTACAATAATACTAATTGTAAGACTAGAAACTTTCGTTTTTACATAGGAGAACATTTGGTTTTCATTTTTGTTTGGTTTGTTCTTTATTCTCTCAAAATTTTCATCTTCTTCCATATATCTTCTCAAATGTTGTATGTTTTCAAATATTGTCTTTACATAGTAACCCTTGATAAATATGAGAGCCTTGGGGATTGTGGAAATGGTGCAAGAGATGTTATAATGGAAGATAGGGAATCTTATTCTAGGGAAGAATTTTTTTCGTATGATGTTTTTTGTGATAGTAGTATTCTTTCTAGAATGGTTGATAATTTCAGTTGGTCTGTGGGAAATGTTGGAACCAATATTTTTTGACATAGATCTACAGAGAAGATTGTTAAAGACAAATAATGTGAGAATAATTTTCCTCTTGGAAGAGAACATGTTCTTAATGCATATTTGTTTTCAAAGGTTTAGTGGTTGTCAACGTTAAACTTATATTGCTTTACAAATATCTTTGTTGATGTTTTTTCGCAGAATTATGGTGAGGTGAATAGTGGTCGACAAACAAATTTTCAAGCAATGCAATCAATATTAGTTCAACCACTTGCACATGGATGATGCAACAATGAAGAAAATGTATTTTTTTTTTTTTGTTTCATTAAAAAATTTGATTTGTTTTGTAGATATTTCATTCTTACAAATGTTATTTTCTTTCATCCTAGCATAATTTGGCCAGGTTTAATGAATATAGAAGCATGATTTCCCATTCTGTTGTGGAAAAAAAATGATAAAACCAATACTCTAGTTCCATGAGTTGTTTCACATGATCACCAAGCTAGAATGGTCCTTCATAGAGGAAATGAAAGTGTTCGACATCATTTTAGTGAACAAATAGTTGATGTGCATAAAAAATTTCGGTCGAGGATTGATAGTTTAGTTGTTGTGCCATGTATGTAATGAATGTTATCTTGGTATACAAGTTGTCAGATTGCACAAGAGGCTAGTTTGTAAAAGATGTAAGTTTGAGAAAGGTGGTCATTTCTTTTATCACTTTAACAACATGGATCAAGGTGAGAAATATGAGGTTATAAGAGTTTTGACACAATTTGAAGAGATGCTAATAGCATGAGTATATCCAATATTGAAAGTGATGCATGTTCGTTGTTGTCAATATAAATATAGTGGCCACTCAATGCGTTTTCCATAAGATATTTCTTCAATTGCAAAGAAGCTTCCCCAATGTGTTGAAGAACAAGATTTTTTTATAGTAATAAGGCAAGGTGTTCAATCTGAATACTATGAATTCTATGTGAAGAGAAAACATTTTATGGATGCATTTTTTATAAAATTGAAATGGACAAGTACTACAGGGATGTGGAAATTGGCATGGATTCAATTTATTCTCTCCTGGAAAGACCTAATGATGTTTCTGGTAGGTTACAATATGATGGTAGTCATGTAGTTGATATACCTAGGAGGGATGTAGAGATTGAAACAGATGGGGCTAATTGTTTGCACTGTCATCCATCATCCTTTATTCCTCACTTGCCTAATGAATCCCGAGAAGTTGATCAAATCATAAGATTTAGTAAGAATGCAAATAACACATCCATTGAACCAATAGATTGGACAAATATTGGTACATCTCCCATTGATAAAATTAATATTGAAGGAGTACTAGATAAGGTGTTCCCCACTTTATTACCTACAGGTGATGTTAATTGGTTGAATTGTTTAAATTGCAATGTTCACATGCATGAATAAGGTTTCCATCTATTGATATTTTATGATCAAAGATTTGGAGGTCATCCTCAATTTCAATATTTCTTGTTGAATATGATTATGCGGCAACACAGTTAGGGAACAAATTCATTTTTTTTGAAGAAAAATATTCTTTAAAATGTGCCTGCAACTATTCAGGATATTCATCAAGAAATTTCAGATTTACCAAATAATAAGTTTTCTTAGAAGAGAATGCATTTCGGATCTTGTCTGGTGAGTACAAGAGCTTATTGGACAAATTTTTTTTCTAAATTAACTGATATGATCAACTAGTTGGGGTTCCCTACTTTTTTTTTTTTTACATTGAGTGTGGTTGACACAAAGTGGCCTGATTTTCATAGTGTTATGCCTTCAATCATAGTTTGGCATCGACAAGGTGAGCACTCCATAAAGATTCAAAATGTTATTCGGTACCCACATATAGTTGCTATGTACATGCAGCAAATATTCAATATCTTCCATGACATAATCTTCTAGATATATATTAGTGCTAGAGACTTTTGGTATAGGTTTGTTGTTCTTCCTTTTCGATAATTTTATAATGATTTGAAGGAAAATGTATGTTGGTATGATTTATTATTATATTTTAACTATATGTTTCCAATATTTTTAGGTACGAGTGGCAACATATATGTTCTGGCCATATCCACAGTTTTTTTTGGTCGTCTGAAGCATTGGATATCGAAACATTGGAATGGTCCAATGCAACTGTTATTGGTGTAGCAAAGTGGTACTTTGAAAAACATGTAACAACATGGAATATGTGTGACATACATGATCAAAATGTCATTATCCCCCGAACTTTATATGATGATCCATGTATTTTGAACACTAAACCATTTTTTCTTGCAATGTTGAAGAAGATTATGGGCATCTAGTGAATTGTGCAAAAAGGCATACAAAATGTAGTGTTGATTCTTGTTTACATAAAAAAAATTGCTCTTTCATGTTGCTATCATGCTCCATGTGAGGTTCGTGCAGATTCAACATTGTCAATAGATGGAAAGGGGAGAAAAAAGTATGAACCATCACGAAATGATGATCATTTAAATGTTCAAAAAGTTGATGATTTAACAATGTGGTGAGAAAATGTTAATTATCAGCCAATTATTTCTTGAGATCATGTTTTAAAGTATATTGCAAAATATGCTTCAAAGGAAGAGATAAGATTTTAAATTTATCACAAAATGTGGAACAAAGTTGGTGGTCAGAGTGGGTTTGAGGCTCTTGTATTATCTCCGTATAGAAGGTTCGTTGTTTATAAGCTTGTTGAGTGTGACATTGGAGCTCAAGAGACGTTTAATTTGTTGCAAAGTTTCCTCTTGTTGTTTATAGTCGGAAATTATTTTCCTTGAATGTTGGAAAGAAAGTGTACCAAAGGGTTTCACTGAATTTTGATGAAGTTTTGTGAGGCAACAAATTCATTCAAGTTTATGAAAGTCGACCTATTTTTTTGGAACATTTATGTTTGATAGAAACAACAAGATCATGGAGTTTTTAGGAGAAGCGTAGGTAGGAGAAATGGATGCCACGTGATAGCTATCATTCGTGTTTGGCCACAGTTTTATGTCGCTCCTATTGAGGGGTCAGAAGAGTTTGAAACATTTTGTTGGAGTGAGTTTCTTTTATACAAGCCATTTCATGACGTTGGTTCACATATTGGGTTCTCTACTAAAGGTATTATTAAGATTTGGAGAAATTGGAGATATCGTGCATGGCATGTTAATTGAGGCCCTTTAACAAATGAAGGTGATGAAGAGGATGTGGAGCTGTTTATACATGAAGAAAGTGTTGATCGAGATTTTGAAGAGTGGCAAGTTTTTTCATGGTTAGTTCCTCCAAGTTGTGTAAAAATTTCAGACCTTGATAATCTTGGTGGAAGGGAGATTGATGTTGATTATAATTGGTAGGAAATGATGGTGTCAAATGATATTTTAGAAGAAGGGGTCAATTTTGTAAAAGTTGTGTAGTCTGCATGTGTTTTTAATTCTGGATTCCTTAGCCACACATATTTTTTCCTTCATCTATATAAAAAAATAACTACCTGGTTTTGAAATATTTTTCGACACTTTACTGATGGTGAAAATGATGGTGCTTTGAAAATGATGATTCGAAATATTATTGGAATACGGAAGTCTTGTCTCATTGGTTTTATTTTTTATGCTCTTTCTAGTGAAACAATGAATGGAAAAATTCCATTGTTATTTGTTTCTCCAACTAGTATTTTTCTTTTAACATACGTGGGAAAACAAGACATCCTTCTTTAAAAATTCCTAGAAAAGGTATGAGGACACTGTGTGGGCAGGGTTTGGTAGTGTTGCAGGAGGCAATGAGGCATATTCGATATATATTGCTTTATGAGATGAGATTTATAGGTCCAAGGCTATTCATACAAATATATTCTCATTTGCGAGAAGCCTTTTCTGAAAGAAGGATTGTCCTTTTTGTGGTAGGTCCATCATTCTTGCGAGTGACCTTTCCAAGTTACCTCCTGTTAAGGATAAACCCTTGTATGTAGGTAGAACAAGTGGGAAATTTTTGTGGGGAAGCTTCAACATTGTAGTGGCTTTAGACAAAATTTTTAGGTAGCAAGGAGATGATCCGAGACAAGCATATTTTCACAATCTTTTAACCAATATTAGAAATGCAGAGCCTTCTCTTACTGACTGAGATTTTCTTATGACTCGTGGTGATAGTTGATTGGATCAACAACAAAGGATTTTGTTTCATTCTTCTGTTCACTTATTTGCGAAAAATAATCTCGTCAATTTGCACAATAAAAAAATTCTTCATGTGTTAAATTCTCCTATTGCGAGATGTGTTGTAGAAAGTAGTAGAACAACATAAATAAGTGATAGTGATGATGATATATTGGACCGTGAAGTACTTCTATTTCGTGGGAAGTGCATGACATTAACGTGTAATCTGTGGGTTGCAGCAGGTCTCATTAACGGTGCACTTGGATATATTGAAAATATTTTCTTTGAGCCTGGTTTAAAGCCACCACAAGTTCCACAATTTGTTATAGTTATGTTTGAAAAGTATTGCAGTGTTTCATTTGATAAGTATTTTCAAATTCTTGTACCCATTCCTTCTAATCTTAGGTGGAATATGAGGCAAATTCCTTTGAAAATGGTATGGTCAACAATACACAAATCATAGGAGATGACTTTGCAATGATTCACTTTAGATATTAGAGACAAAAAAAAGGTAGGGTCCGACATTTACAACTATATCAAGAGTGAAATCAATAGATGGTTTGTACTTTTGACCCCCCTGTTTCTTTTTAATGTCATGAAAAAATGAAAGATAGTGCATATGTTACACTTATAAGGAAAGAGGAGGAGTGATTAAATTCAATATAATTTTTGGGGTATTTATCTTCAATACAGTTTAGTATTCATGAGTTTTTTAAGTAAATTGACTATTTCAAAGAAATTTTTGTTTGATTTCTTGAATTGTATCTTTTTACATTTTTTTCTCTCGTTCTATTGAATCCTTTCATATTTATGTTTGAATATGAAATAACCAAAATCATAAATGAACAATTTTCTTTGTATTAATTTATTTTCTTTCAATGTACTGATTTTTATTGTATGTTTTTGTCAATGATTCACGAATATGGAGAACAATTATGGTAATTATTAGAATGCAGTGATTAATTATATTACGAAAACAATTAGTTTTTTTACCGTCATTCGTGCAAGGTTTGATTGAAGACATGGCTTCCATCCTGGTTTTGTCGATGAACATATCCGTGTTTTGAGGGGAATGAAATCAAAGGTTCAAAATATATATCATTTGCACCAAAAAGAATAAGGGAGGAACACAAGAATGGACTAGCTTGAAAGTGTGAAGTATTGTGATCATTCTCCTGTTGATTTGAATTGCTGTTCCTTTTTTCACCACTCTATGTGTGTTTTGGAAGAGGCTATTATCAAATTATTATGTCATCGTCGAGTGTTGAGAGTTATACTTTGTCGTTGAATGTGTTTTTATTGTCATTATTATTATTTATTTTAATGCTAGTAAACTTTGCATTGTTTTCATTGGTCCTGTAATGTTTAAAATTTCACATTTCTCTGTCTCATTATGATCGAGATTGTTAGAATCATCCTTTCTTAACTACTGTCAATGCTTGTTAGTGATTGACAACAATTGACGTTGATGTCAAAAATTATGTTCTCTTAAATGTATTTATTTTTTCACCTCATTTCCTTGTCTCATCACGACTCAGATTGTTAGAATCATCCTTTGTTAACTATTGTCAATGCTTGTTAATGATTGACAACAATTGACATTGACGTCAAAATTTATGTTCTGTTCAATATATTTAGTTTTTCCTATGTTTATGCTTACTATTCAGTAATTCTATTTATGCTTTTTTTGTAAGATTATTTTCTTGTAATTATATTAAACTTTCATTTCTTTAATTTATATTACTTTATCTTTATTATCTTTATTTCTTTTTTTTTTAATCTTTATATATTAATATTTTGTGAATAATAATATTTTCATTCTCAAACTGTTAAGATGAACATTATTTTATTTTAGTTTAGTGCATTATATAGCATTCACATAGTTAATGTTATGGTTTGTATTTTTATTTAGATATTAATTTTTATTATTTGTTTATTTAATTTCTGCTTTGTTTTATTAAATTGTGTTCGATTATGTTTTATAATATTTTGTTATATGTGCTATTATTAATTACTAAAATTATTTCAACATGTTATTATTATTAAAATTATTCAGATTATTCATAATATTAATATTAATATGAATATAAATTATTATATCATATGCCTATCGATATTTATCAACCACATCTATATTTATATAAATGTGGTTGTGCTAGTTTATTTAATATCAATTTCATATATAGAAAGAGTGAATGTTTGTGTGTGTGTGTGTGTGTAATATTGACCATAATAAAATATTCTAATGAACAAAGAGAAGAAGTACATAAAAAAATTTAGTATTTCTTGATAAGAATAATAAAATAGGTAATAATAAAAGAGATGTAATTAATTCAAAATTTACTTTTAATTTAATATATAGTATTTATAATAACAATAATCATTAATAATTATTAATGTAGTTATAATAAATATAAATATGTATGATAATAATATTACATATATTAAAGAATATATTAATTAAAGAAAATGTTTACTGTGTACACTGTCTTTCATAAATAAATATTTCAATCATATTTTAGGAAAAGATTCAAAGTTATAAAGACAAAACAATAATTGTATATTTATTTAAAAGGAATTGAAAAATAAAAAAAAAAAAAACTTAAGGTTGACCATTTTACATTTTTACCTATATTTTTGGGTCAGTTTCATCTAAAAATACAACAATTTTTGTATTGAAATAACAGATTTAATAAAACAATTTAAATGTACAAATCTATTTTCAAAACATGAAATCTATTTATAAATTCAAAAAACATTTTTTTTCCAAAGAAAAACTCAAACTTTTTATAACTAAAATAAAAAGTTACATAGTATATGCCGAAGCATTCATTTTTTTGTATGATTTACGAATCATAAAGCTCACAAGATGAGAAAATTTAGTCCTGTACAAAAAACATGGAGGAAACCATTGATCTGATGCACGGGCCTCCTCATATATGAGGAATTGTAGATGCATAGCATATACAATATTTAGGCCTATGCCTGTTGAGATGGTGAGCAAAAAAACAAAAAACCATAAAACTTCAAGAAAATGTGTTCCACAAATAGGAGCACCTGAGGTGACATTATGCAGGGAATCATGTTTTCCTCCCCTTTTTTTTCTCGGCCTTGCACCACTCTCCTTGGGATGGTATCGTGCGAACAAGTTGAAGTGGATTTTCATCGCCAGGTCAAGGGTTTCCCTTGTCTGAGTCAGAGGTGTCTGATGTGTGCTGCCTTTGGGTTCCACTGATTTCCATTGAATTTGAATTCTTTCCTGGTTGTGATTCCATAGGTTCATTTGGAGATGCCTTCTGAGTTTCTGTTTGACTCTTTTCATTTGGGATGGATTCTTCCTCCTTAGAATCTTCCTCCTCTTTCGAGTCTAGTGGGGGGGGAATTCCATCCCTTTTGATGTTCGCCAGTTTTCTTCTTTCTATGACTGTCTTTTTTGTATTCTGGGCATGCATTTTGAAGGTTTCCAGTTTGTCAACAAATTCTACACCTGAATGCTATATTTTCATAGTCTAATGACAAAATTCAACTGCGATCTTTATGTTTCAGTTGTATGCAGTCCAGTAGTCCTTTACTAAGGTCGAATTCCACATAGATGTGTGCGAAGGTAAGCATTCTTTTATCAACTCTTTGTGTATCCATTTTAATATATCTACCAATGGTATTGCCTATGCACGCAAGTACCTTTTGGTCCCAGAAACGTATAGGGAGATTATGTAGATGTACCCATATCGGCATCCTGGAAATAATGAAAGTGTTTGCATCAAACTCTGGGAACCATGGAGTGATAGAGAGGCTTAAAGAACCCCAAAACCAAGGTCCCTCATGAATCATGAGATCTCTGACCTCTATTGATTGAAATTTGACTATAAAAAACCCCTTGGAGCAGACATGGACCTCACAATTTCGAGACCATTTTGTGAGTATCCAATGGAATAGATCAAAGGGTTTGGGCCAAAATCTGTTAAAACAATAATTGATGGCTTGCTTTGCATAGATATTACATACCTCCTCTGCTTCTGATGTATCTATTGTTAGTTCTGGTGTATGTTGCAGTTGCTCCACTATGTATGGATTGGTTTCTATTTCGGCCTGCTTTGGAGTTGCTGTAGGAGATTTTCCCCCTTGTAATATATGCTTGTAAGATGTTCCTTCGCTTCTGTGCTGCTGATGTGGATCTGGGTTGTGATTTGTTTTGAAGCCACTGCCTCCTTTTGTTTGTTTGATGGTCGTTGCACCTCCTTGAAGTCTCATTTTGAGTATGATTGTAGAACATATCTTGATGTTGTAATCCTTAATGGTTCTATAATCCTGTAGCATTTTTCCCCCAGTTAAAAGGTGTTGCTATCCATCTAGGTAGCCAATATGATTGGCAATGTTATTCTTTAGGTCTATAACACTGTCTGTAGCATGAGCCCGGATCAAGGTTGTTTTCCCTGTCAGGGTTTTAACAAAGATTTGAAAGCGATTAGGTATTATCCCATAGGAGCCAGTATTGGCATTTTGGGGCCGAGAACCATTCTACGAGTATTTCTCCTCTGCATCTGTGACTTCAACTAGTGTCCATTCAGCGCGGCTAGTCCCACTAAGACGGGTAGCTATCTTAGAAACAAACCAACTAAAGTCACTTGTGTTTTCATTTATGAGAAATAGATGAGAGAGAAGTAGAGAGTACCAACCTCAGTCTTTCGCTTGGCTCCTTGCTTGTTTCCTCTGCCCTTCGACATATCTTTGCAACTCCTTCCTCACTTGTCCCACTTCAAAGAACACCTGTAGAGTCAAAGAAGCATAATACCATCAAAGAAAGAGATATATAATCATAAAAAATATAGGATCAGAGATACATTAACCATACAAATGCATATATCACTACAAAATTCAGATATATACAAGAATATGGAGGAAAACTCAAATAGATTTATTGATAGAAGTAGTAGAAGAGAGGATTACAACACATTAGTCTGACCTAGCGCCATCCTCCCAGCATGAAAGCCCTCTTCACCTCATGAAAAGCTAGATCACCCAACACTATGATGTTCCACAGAGAAACCAACAACACTTCCTTACAAGATACAAAATACTAGCCTCTTGATCTCTAGGACGAGAGATCTATATATAGATGTTTGCAGGTGGGTGAGTCAGCGTCTGGTTTTTTGATTAGTGTCATTTCTCTGATATTTCTTAGTTCCACTTGGAGATTTCATGATCTCTTACTCATCCCTGCGTGAATTTAGAGAGGCAAGTGTCACAGGAGAAGTTTTTGGAAGATTCCATGATCATCCACCTTGCAAACTGTCTCTGCCATTTGTCTACTCTCACCCATCACACCATATAGAAGGGCTTTTCAATATGCATCACACTCTCCGTGTGCATTAGGTGGGATGCATCACACCTTCAACATGGAGCAGGTGAGATGGTCTAGTTTTGACGAGTTCTGACCAGTTTCTCATGGAGAACATCTGGGAGATGATGTAATCAGTTGACCTTGTTCCTTTAGGGTATGAAACAACACCTTTAGGGGCTTAGAAGCCCTTGATTTATGGACATATAAGATTGGGGTTGCTGTGCTAAAATATGTCTATAACAGTTGCCCCCTAAAGCATGAGGTCGTAAATCTTCTGATGTGGGGGAAATGCTTTATCATGAGGATCCAAGGTTTTTCGAACTAAAAGGTGACCTGTAATAAGATAAAATACAATACATTATCTTCATAATATTTTCATGATCTAGCTAAGGCGAGCATTCCCATGCTTAGCTTTATAAATTCATTTTCATGTACATTGGACACACAACCATCTATATGGCATACCAATGATTCTAGTGGAG
>APFE031745941.1:16619-26888 GCA_000404065.3 Pinus taeda | reverse complement strand
ATTGACATGGCTGCCCTAACACATTAGTATTCCATAATGGATTATGCAAGTAAGAGAATGGAGAAGAAGTGTTTTGAACCATACTTGTAGGCCATGATTTCCATGGTTTTGACTTTGTTGTAGCTTCCTTACCTCTTTGATATGCCACTTCCAAATTAGATAAGGAAGAACAACCATCTATGGTATGCTCCTTTCAGTCATGAGTGAAAAACACTTCATCAAATTCTTCATTTTTATGAACCTGAAAAACATCCAATTTTTCATTTAGAGAGCTAATAAGATCAACTTTAAAATTTTCAAATAAAACATTGATTTCAGCTCTTAGGTCTGCTATTCTTGTAGCAGATTTGGAAAAGAAGGAACAAACATCTCTAGAATTCTTACCAGCCTTAGAGATTCCTCTTGAATAACTTATGCACAATTCACAAACATCATCATATGACAACTGAAAAACATCACCTTTTCCTATCAGATTTAAGAGTTCTAAAAATTCATCTTTGATCCCTTTAAGAATGAGTGTTTTTAAGATCTCTTTTTGAAAATGCTTATGCTTTGATTTTTGAAGGTTATATTGAAATCGATCTACATAGTCCTCCAAACTTTCATCTTCCCCTTGTATCATACCGAAAATATCTTCATTGGATTTGCAATAATCTTGGTACTTATTCAAGAATATGTTCTTCATGTCCTCCCATGATTGGATGCAATTCCCACCTAGGCTCATGAACCATCAGAGAGCTGCTCCTTTTAGAGTAAGAGGAAACACTTTCAATCTTTGGTCATTAGTACAATAATCATATCCTCTACAAAGTATTTCAAACTCAAACAAAAATGTATGTGGATCTTCATTTGTCAAGCCATGAAAATTTGGTAAAGATGGGGGAATTATGTGCATTTGTGTCGCTCCTCCTAGATCTTTGAGAGGAAATTCAAAAGTAGAAATGTGAGCCATTTCTTACCATAGTAGAAGATGTTCTTCATGTGTTTATTCAAGGATCCTTCTTCAAATGTTCCTATCAATTAGTTAGTAAAATGGGTGGTGCTTAAATCACCACTTGAGGGAAATCATGAGATTTGTTTTTCAAAATTTCTATTTTTTTTTCTAGTCATTCACACAAAAATTCAAACATTTACCCTAAGTTCTTTAACAATTTTGTTGGAAAGCGGGCAAGGGAGTAGGACTTTTACATGCTCATGTACGTAGGTTCTTACCTTCCATTTTTAATACCCAATTCATCCCTAACATGTGCTCATCAAATGCATACTACTCTTTCAAAATGGCTACACTCTCCCCGGCAACGCCGCCAAAATGTCGAGCGATAAAAAGGTGCATTTTTAACTCCTAATTAACTTCACATTAATTGCCAACCCAGGGATGACTTCTTATTCCAAGAGTGTACTCAGTCTGAGGTGGCTATTTTCTCAAGAATAATGTTATGAAAGATGTAGTACAGTTCTCAAAATACAAGAGTAAACGAATGCTGAAAATGAGATCTACTTACAGCAAAAGACCTTGAAGCCTAAATCATTCGTTCAGAAAAATAAACAATGTATCAGTCAAGGGTCCAGTAACAATAACTCATCCCTTTGGAAACTGATGTAACCAAAAGTAATCAAGGAATAGATCATCAATCTGGGGACTAGACAACAAATGCCAATGCCCACTACAGTTTCAGATCGTTCTGCACACCAAAGCAATCAATAACGCAAATAACATAAAAAGGAACAAAAAATGTGACATGGAACAGTAACTAAGAAATGGAATAGCAAATATGAAATGGAACAGCAACTAAGAAATGGAATAGAAAATCGGGAACTGTAATGGCAATTAAATTTAAGAAACATCAACGCCTTAGTCTATAAAATCAAATGCAATCAATCATATCCTACAGAAATCAAATGGAAATCCTTCACTCTTAAGGATGGATTGAAAAACACACCAAAATGGAACAACACTGATCAATGATGAATTATAGAACAGCACTTGAAAACCATATATACACCCGACACACCTTAATAGTAATCTGATCCAGTTATCAATCTTAGTTAGAAAGAGTTAGAAAGTGCACAACACATAGGCTCTATAATTAAGCAGCAACAGTATTCTGTAAAGACTGACAGTATTATATCAACACTTAAAAGAACAATGATACGTTGCAGAGTCAATACCATACTTCTGTCTTTAGAAACCTTAATAAATTAAACATAACAAAGCATGTGATGTAAACTACAAAACACATCAGATTACCAAATAACATCGATTAAGCAAACCACGCATAAACCAGAAACATAATATACAGTAGCAGCAGCGTACTCCACCAGAGGCTGGGCCCTTAGCCGGCAGCGAATGCTGCTGGGCTACTTCAGATGAGAGGAATGGACATCAACTCCCAAATCAGGTATTAGTCATTAAATGGTGAAATCATTACAATAGCTGAAGCTTTGAGACTTACAGCATGAAACAATCCTTTCTTCTTCCTATACTATCATGAATTCTTAATTCTAAATCTATAATTATAAATCCTCAATTCTCCATTCTCTTAGCCATCCCCATCTTTGATCTCTGTTTTAATTTAAATAGAGAGAGATCAGAGAGCAGTTACAATAGAGATAATTACAACATGATTCTATTACAAAATTGGATTGTTTCCAACTAGTTGATAAATAAGAAGATATATTTCCATCCATCTCTCAACAAGAGCAAGACGAATTTGGCTTTGCAGCTGAGATTTGGAGGACGGGCGCAACAACAAATCTAAGAAAATCGTGCTCAAAGAACCCTGTGTTTCTCTCAGTACAAGTTGAATTTGGGAAATCTCTTCTTTGAATAAGTTAATTGGGTCTGTTCTACACAAAACCCATGTTCCAAACTTTCCAAATTCTTCTTCATTTGCTCAGAATCTCAACCGCAAAACTGTCACTTCTTATTCCAACGAATTTCTGAGTTGGCACCTTTAATGGTCAAATCTTCAATCTAGAAATTATCTTGGAGGTTAAAATGGTAAATAATATTACAACTAATTTATTGAAACTATCATTGATAGAATCATTCATAATCATCAATTTATTATAAATAAAGGAGAATAAATAATATTTTTACATAAGAGCATAAATCATCGTAAAATAGAATTATATGATAAATTATGACAAATAACGTGATGAAGAATGGTATAAATGGGTGGAATAAGCATTCACAAGTGATAATAATAATGGCATGTTAACGGCCCAACACACAGTACCCCTCCAGCTTCACTTTGAAAATTACCCAAAGCCTTTGATACGCCACCAACTGAAGGATTAACCCACTTGGCTCTTCACAATCCTAACACTGTCAAATCAGCTCCCCTATCGAACTCTGTCAGCCCTCCTGGCCTCTGCGTGACTCTACATGAGCCCGATTATGCCTCCCTTGGCCTCTACGCTGCCTTTTTCCAGCCTAAAATGACGAGACAGTCCCTCTTCATCACTCTTCCCTATGTTGCCTTCTGGAAGGATCAACTCTTTCACCCGAGATAGCTAAATCACTGCAAATTCTCTACTGGGCTGATGCCTTCATTTTTCTTGTTATCTACAACCACGCTTTCATACCATGTTGCAATTTCTAAATCTAACCCTTTAGAAATCCTTCTTCTACTATCTAGTTTATCTCACCTACTTATTTAGTTACTTCACAAGTTATTTACCATGTAAATTCTGAAAATAAGCACAAGTACAATATCATCATTTATAGATCATCAACTGAAAGAAAACAAGCACAGAAGGACACTGTTATTTTTGGACAAATGTCCCCGGAAAAACCCAATGCGGGAAAATTGGTGCAACTATTCAGAGGGTTATATTATTATGCAGTTTATGTAAGTACAATTGGGTGCCTAAATCGGTTCACCTGAGAGAGAAAAATATACAACAGCAATAACTCTATATTGAGAAATAGGTATTCAGAAAACTTGTCCCATGAAACCCTCTCTGACACCACTAAAACTCAGTGCTGGCCCTTCTAGCCTCTGCGTCGGCCTCCTGCTAACCTGCACCAGCCCCAAGAATCTCTACATTCACCCTCTGAGGCACTACGCAGCCACTCAGAGCCTCTGCGTCACTCCTTCTACCCTGTGCATGGATGACACACTCTCTTTGGGCTTTGTGTTGCCTCTACTAGGCTCTGTGTAGCCTAGACTGGCATTTGCTCTGTCTCTCTTTGATTTTGTGCTGGTCTCCCAGTATTGTCCCTTCCTCTCTTCCTTGTAATCACTCCCCCTCATTGCTGATCACTGATTCACTTTTTCTTAGCAACCTCGCTCTAGTAAAATGAATGATTGATCACTCTGGTGCGTTGTCCAACTAACCCTCAAGCCTCCTCTTATAATTTTCTCGTAGGTCCTTCAACGGCCGAGATTAAATCTCTAATCAATGACTAAGATTATATTCAGCTTGACCAATGAATGTTGGAACCTTCTAACCCAGGTTTATATTAATACCCATTAATATTTTATCTTTCCTAAGTTTAGACTTAGAAACTCTATTAAAAATATTGATTATTTTAATATCTCACAAACTAGGTACAATTTATCCAAACCATTTCTGGGTCTTCGATATCTTAGGTGCTTTAACCTCTCCATAAATTTTTATGGCTAGAGAAAATTTAATCCTACCCAAAATCAACACTCCCTCTTAGCGAGGATTTTTCTCTTGTAATACTCCTCACTTAGCATTACTCTGATTATCTGGCATTGCTATCTGTGCTTATGCTATGCCTCCCCACCCAACATCCTCTACATTGTTGCATCCTATACTACTACCCATGGCCCTATCACTTCTGCATCCATACAACAACTCCCTCTACATCCATGTTTCTGATGATCCTTCCTCCCAACACTGCATCTACACTGCATCCCCCTCTCATCATGTTGCATCTTGCTACTACATTGGAAATCAATTACTAAGAAGTTAGTAACTGATGCACCCAACTTCTGACATCCCTGTCGGGCTAGAAACACTCTCAGTGTTGAAGCTCCCTTTGCCGCTAACAAGTGCTCCATCTACTTAACTCTATGTTGATGCAACAACTCCCTGCATCTCGCACCACTGCAAACCTCTCTGTGCCATCTTGCACCGTTGCAACACTCCCATGCCTCTTGCACTATTGCAGCCTACTAGCCTTACACTGCCCGGGGACTCTTGCATTGTAGCACTCTCTGCTGCTTCATCCACATCCATCTCTACCGACATCTCCCAATCGTGCTACTCTCTATTCAGGGCTCCCATAGCAAGGTATAATCCAAGAGGTTGGGTACTTCAAGGATCCTGCCCCTCATCGCCTGTAGTCCTCCTCACTACAGCTGGATGTCTCCCCACTTCTTCTCTAGTGGCACATGAGCACTCATGGCAAAAGCATCATTCTCATCGACCTCTTTCTCTGCCTTCATTGGCGTGGCCTTAGAGTCAAACACCTCTCCCTTTTTCTTCTTCCTCGGACATTGGTTCACATAATGACCCAGTTCCCCAAAGTGGAAGCACTTGACCTTGGAGAGGTCCTTCTTCTTCCTCTTCTCATTCTTTCCTGTAGATGCCAGATTTGCATCCTCTTTCTCTTCCTTCTTGATCTGGACTCCTTTGTTGTTACTTCCCATCTTGGTCATCTATCTGATCTCTTCTTGATGAAGAGCCTCCCACAATTCTTCCCAATCTGGAAGATACGCGCTGCCTAGTATTGCCTAGACAAATGTCTCCCACTCCTCGGATATTACATTTAGTGAGGTTATTACCATCAAATCTTCATCCAACATGGCCCCTATGGAATTTAGTTTTTCTTGGATCTCCTTCAGCCGAACGAGGATGATATCTATCTGCTCTCCGTTCTGCATCTGGTATGACCGTAGCTGATTCTCAAGTAGCATCTTCCTCTGTACGTAAGTATGATGGTACAATGTCTTCAAGGTATCCCACATTTCCTTTATCATCTCCTTCTTGGGATTATGTTGGACCACTTGATCCTTGACCCCTTCAAGGATGATGTATTTTACCTTGGCCATTTCCTTCGTGTACCTTTCATTAGCTACCGGGTCAACTGTGTTGGGTGTGGAGCATGATTATCTTCTTTATTCAGAGGTATCAAGCATTGGACCCCAATTCATAATGTGGCAGCAACGCCACCCGTAATATTCCCGCTGCAAGGGGGTTCCGAGGGGGGGAGCTGTGATCTTTGGGAGCCCCCCCTCCCCCCTGGTGGGGGATCGGGGCAGTGCCTTTGAAGCTAAAAATAGATGTAAAACTACCTCGTAAAAAAGTTGTAAATTCATAGCCACTCTGGGTTGTTCATTGGCAGAGATTTGATGGCAGAAGTTATGTTTAATTTAGTTTTTTTTTTTCCCTAGAAGGCAACCCCTCGCTATATATGAGAGAATTGTATTGCATTTATGTAGATCTGTATTCTGACTGAGAAAGGGAGAGGAGATTGCGTGAGACCGAAGAGGGTATTACAACATATTTGTTGTAGGTTGTATCTCTTCTATTTGCTGGACGATATAAAAGGAAGGACTAGTTGCTTCTTCGTGGACGTAGCCCACATTGGTTGAACCATGTATATCTGTGTGTCTCTTTTTTTATGTGTTTTCTGTGTTTATATTTCTTCAATATATTTTATGTGCTCCATTTCTCTGTAATATATAACTTTCTAACAAATTGGGATAGCCATTATTGTTAAGGTGAAGCACTTGATGTGATGTTTGTCTAGAATGGACAGGATCCTCGCCTTCTAGACCACAAAGTTGTATGCTCTGTCCAACCTATCCTGATCCCTTAGCCCATTCACGACCATCTCTCTACTCTTCTCTAGAAATTCCTCCTAGTCTCTCTACTTCCTACCTAGAAGTTCAGTCTCTCTACTTCCCATTTGGATGTTATCTTATGGACTCCCTCTATGTCCCAATTTCCCTTCTGGAAATCCTTCTACCAACCGTTAAGTCGCCCCTCTATGATCTTCTATGCAACAGCAGCACTAATACAGATTCCTTAGCTAGAAATCGGCCTCAGCAACAACTCCCTCCACCTTATTCTTGCCCTATTAGGTATTGTTCTAACCAAAATACCCCTCCAGATTCACTTCGAAAATTACCCAAGGCCTCCTATACCCCACCAACTGAAGGATTGACCCACTTGTCTCTGCATAATCCTGGCACCGAAAAATCAGCTCTCCTAGCCAACTCCATCAGCCCTCCTGGCCTTTGGTGGCTGTGAGTGAGCCTAATTCTACCTCTTGTGGCCTCTGCGCTACATTTCCCTGGCCCGAAATGATGACATAGCCCCTCTGTGTCACTTCTTCCTCTGTCACCTTTTGCAAGTATCAGCTTTGTCACTCAACACAGCTGAATCTACTGCAAATGCTCTACTAAGCTGATGCCTACATTTTTCCTGTGATCTGCAACCATGCTCTGATACACTGTTGGAATTTATAAATATAACCCATTAGAAATTCTTCCTTTACTTTCTAGTTTATCTCACCTACTTGTTTAATTACTTAACAAGTTATTTACCATATAAATATTGAAAAAATAAACACAAGTACAATATCAACATTTATAGATCATCAACTGAAAGAAAACAAGCACACAAGACACATCGTTACTTTTGGACAAATGTCCTCGGAAAAACCCAATGCAAGAAAACCAGTGCAGCTATTCAGAGGGTTATATTATTATGTAATTTATCTGAGTACAACTAGGTAACTAAATTGTCTCACTCAATAGAAAAATTTATATGGCATCAATACCTCTATATTCGAAAACAGGTATTTAGAAAACCTATCCCACGAAACCCTCTTCAAAACAATTGAAGCTCAGTGCTGGCCCTTCTGGCCTCTATGTCAGCCTCTTGCTGACTTGCATCAGCCCTAGGACTCTCTGCATCATCCCTCTGAGGCACTATACATCCTCTGGGAGCCTCTACGACACTCCCTCTACCCTCTACATGTATGATGCAGTCTCTCCAGGGTCTGCACTGCCTTTGTTGGGCTCTACGTAGCTTGGACTGGCTACTGCTCTGGCTCTCTCCACTTCCGTGTTGGTCTCCCAGTATTATCCCTACCACTCTTCCTCATACTCACTGCCCCTCACTATTGATAACTAATTCACTTTTTCTTAGCAACCCTGCTTTAGAAAAATGAATGACCAATCATTTTGTTCTGTTCTCGAACTGACCCTCAAGCCTCCTCTTATACTTTTCTTGTTGATCCTTCAAAAGTTGTGATTAAATCTATAATCAATGGCTAAGATTAGATTTGGCTTCATCCATGACTTTTGGAACCTTGTAACACAATTTTTTATTAATACCAAGTAATATTTATTTTTCCTAAGTTTAGACTTAGGAACTCCATTAAAACTATTAATTATTTTAATATAGCTCAAACTGGGTACAATCTGTTCAAACCATTTCTGGGTCTTGGAGCTCTCATGAGCTTTAGCCTCTCCACCAATTTTTATGGCTAAAACACCTTTGATGCTACCCCAAATCAACACCAGTGCCTTGTTGTTACACAACATTTTTTCACTGTCCCTGTACTCCCCATTCCTTGATCCTAGAGGACCTCTATAGTGAACCCCTCATGCATTTCCTTCATGAATAAACTCCCATTGTGTCCTTCTTCATGAGCAGATCAAATCCATTTTGCAACATCTCCCTCGAAACTTCTATTTTTCCTAGTTTACAAGACCAACGTTAATGGCCTTTGTCTTCCCCACGTCAATGTGCAGAGATTAGCATTATCCCTAGCACCGACTGGAGTGACTGAGATGTGTTCCAGTGACTCCGGTCCTATTATTGATTTTTTTTTAAATCAGGAGCCAAAGATTCTAGATCTAGAAGCTTCGTGACATAAGTCTAGTAAATGGTTTGGCCGGATGGGGTCGAGGATGTCAGTTTGGGTTCCTTTCCCCTATAATGATGGAACTACCTCAAGGGATAAGCCATTATCCATGAGAAGAGGATCCATCTCCCATCCATTCATCCTATATAAACCTCCCCTTTTCCCAAGCACAAGCTAGTGTTGAAGTGTTAATGTTGTTGTGCTAATGGTATTTTGGTTTGGAGTAAACAACAAGCTATTCATAGTTGTAGCTCTCTAGTTGTGAGAGGGAGAAGTGTGATTTGGTTTGGAGTGAAGCCTAAAGGGAAGAGCCTTAAAGGTGTTGTTGATTGAGGCCATCATGGAATACTAGCAGAAGTGTGTGGGAACTTGGCCTTGTTAGAGGAGGACTGCAACGTCAAGGCAAATGATTGTAATCTCTTTCATATTAACATATGAAACTATCGATTGATTTCCTACATGATTTGTCATCTTACATATTCATGGCTTAATGTTTCTTGGCATGTTATATAGGTTGAATTACAATGTTTATTATCGCGTTTGTTGTCTGTTGGGGTTTACTTGTTTATGGTGATTGAAGAAGGAAGCAAGGAATAGCTAGAGCGAGCAAGCAAGGACATCATCAAAAAGGATAACCGAACTAAGAGCTAGGCCCTCTTAATTGGTTGTAACCTAAGGAAATCTTCCATAGAATGTATATGTTGTGGCTAGACCCACTATCGGGCTAGAGGAATTCGTTTGTGTCAGCACTTATAATTTTACTTCACCACAAATTGGTCACTCCGCTAGGGAACCAATCATTATGTTTGTCTTGGATTTCATGATTTCGTGAGAAATTTTCTAGTTCCACTTTTTCCGTTTGGTTCTTTTTCTTTTCTCCTATTTACTGACCTGATTTTGAAATTCATAGTAGTAAATCTGGTCCCTATGTCAATTTTTCTTTTATTTTTTTATTTTTTTTCTGAGCTCCCTCGATGAGTGCGTTTAATTTGTTGACAGTCATGTCGATCAGTGCAAGTTGCTAAGAAACAATCGCGTCGATGAACCTCTAACGCTTATTGTCAATTAGGCAGTCGTGTCGATGCCTATAACTGAAGATTAGGTTTTTCCCCCAATCTTGGTCAGTGTGTTTTGCTCTCATGATTTTGACCCCGTAAGCCATTTAGACCGTCTTCACCCTTACTAGAGAGCTTCATTTAGCATGGTTTGTGTGATTTCTTGGTTTAGCCCACCCTCTGATGTGTTACGTCTGGCCCCGTGTGAAGTTATTTCTTATTTTTTCTTTGAATCCCTTGATAAGCACTATTTTTTTCCAAATAGTCACGCCGATCAGGCCTATCAGTGCTAGTTTTAGCCGAAAAGTTGCTCTAGTCTCTGAGTTAAGAAAAAGAAGAATTTCTCCCATTCTAGTG
>APFE031745939.1:0-17612 GCA_000404065.3 Pinus taeda | reverse complement strand
TTTTTGTATATAGAGAACTTGCGAGTATAACCTGCGTGTATACCCTACTTGGTATATAGAGAACCTGCGTAAATATGCGACTTGGTACATAGTGAACCTGCGTATAACCTGCCTCTGTACATGACTTGGTATATAGTGAACCTGCGTATATACTCAACTTTCTTCATTCTTTGTAGTCTGATCATCAATTATTTGCTACTGATCTGTTGCACTATAATCTGTCATCTTTCCATCAAGGACAACACTTGTATCATAATGCCAACATCTTCCTCATTTTCATCCATCTCCATCCATTTCTTCAACCTCTTTTTTACCTCTTCTTCTACCTGTAAAAATAAGAATTCTTGATGTGGATGTTTGGCTCTTATTGCACCACAAGATATAGTGGGGGTGGTAGGTGATTGAAGGTTTCTTTTTTTTTAATGAAAAGAAAAGGACTCCTATATACACTTCCCCGACAAAGGAGCCAAAATGTTTTGTCAATTTAATTGTCTTAAATTGCTACATAAATTATCGACCAAAGTTGGTAAACTTGTGAAGTGCAAGTGCACTATATATTCTAGAAGCCTTTTTTTATTAAATCATATTATTAATGTGCGCGATTGAGTTACTGAAAATTACTTCTAAGGATGTTTTGCATTTCTATCTTACTCTTTAAATAAAATGAAATTAACATATTCAATTATAATTAAATTCCTAAAATTTCCTCAAGATTTTCTAATGAAATAAAAATGTTCTTCACACTTGCAAAATGAAACTAAATCAAACTCATGCTGTCTCATGAAATTAAGAAAACTTAACCAATCAATTACATCATGAATTTAATTTCTAAAATAAGAATTATTCATCTAATGTTCTAGCAATCCTTTGCATAAAAACCAAAATGAAATTGACTACTAGTTAAAATGAAAACCACACGTCTATCATTATCAATCGCTCATACTCTAAAATTAAAGGTCCTGAAATGAAACTACAACGAAATCACTCATGCTCTGAAATTGAATGCTTTGAAATGAAACTATAAAGAAATATGTCATAAAATGAAATGGAACTGCAAAGAAATCTATGAGAAATGATTACACTACAATTATTATCATTACAACTTAACAATTCAAAAAGAACGATTAGTGAAATCTTGTTATTGCTTTCTAATTGAAATTAATACTATAGCATGTAAATAACTACAACAAATGATAAAAGAAAGATATGAAAGATGTTGAACCTTCATTGTTTGCAGGGGCCCTCCACAAATAGGTGGTCACAAAACTATAATCGAACAGTCAGTTACGTATCAAAAATTCAAAGGACTTCTTCATTAATAGAGTAAAAACAGAGTCTTAAAACATTACTATCGCATACATAAATTAACCTCCCCTCCTTTGCTTCAATGGAGTGTTTATATAGGGGTTACAATGTAACTTCATGGATATTCATATGGCTAAAGATCATAAATGAATGGAAACCTAGTTTCCATGAATTTGATGAAGCATAGTCTATTCCAACTTCTATTTTCTTGACTGGGCGTTTATTGACACATGGGTGCACTGTATGCTTATGTAACTTACAAAATAGGGCTCCAAAGAACCTGGAATATATCCCAAATGGTAACAAATTCGGTAAAACTACTTGTTGAGAACTTAATTGGGCATGTTTTGAAAAAAACCCATGTGATTGTTTTATGATATTCACTTTAATTTTATCATCAAATGCGTTTGAAGTTGACTGTTAAAAACTATTGTGATTTTCCTTTGATTTGATTTTGGAGGTCCACACATGCGATATGGGTGACATTTGACCAATAGAAATACATATTGGAACCTTTAAAAACAATGTCCATGTGTCATATTTCCTTCAAGAGTGGTGATACTACCTCAACAATGGAGGTAGCTACGGAAACTTGACAAAACTGCAGAAATTTGAGCTTGCTAAACTGTCATTAGTTAAAACCATGCAAAATTCTTCTTAATCTACCAAAAATGAAGGAAAATGATGTTAATTAACCACTTAGACATATAGAGACACATTATGAATAATTATGATGAAAATGGTGGCAAGTGAGTGAAATGGCGCAATGAATGGTTGGAATTAATGGCTTAATGAATGACAAAGGAAAGTGAAAATGATGACAAATCAGTGACCCAACAGTCCAACTAGTGCAAATGAACTTTTTAATGTAGATGTACATACTATTAGTGTAGGAATGACCCAATAACTACTGATATGTGGAACTTATACTTTGATGGTTCTAAGACTCAAGATAGTCTCAAAGCTAGTTGTATTCTTATTGACCCTCAAAATAAAAGGTACATTCTATCACGCCGCTTGGAGTTTGAGTGAAAAAATCATACTACTAAATATGAAGCACTCATTTTTGGTTTAAAGAAAGTCATAGACCTCAAAGTAGAGGTACTTAAGGTAATTTGTGTTTCATCGATCGTCACCTGACAAGTACGAAATACCATTCACTATGTTTCACCTACTTTGAAAAACTATCAACAAGAGGTATGGTGACTTATTTCTTGTTTTAAAGAATTTAATATTGTTTACATTTATAGAATTTGAAATGTTTCCATAGATATACTAACGAATGCAGTTGCTAGAATGTCACCATCAAAAGATGGTTTTTTTGTTGAAATTATTTATAGGCCATCTATGCTCGGAAAAGTAACTATTTTTGTGTGTCTAATGATGACAAACAAATATTTCACTTCATGGCCAATGCGGATGTGTTAAATGATGTGGCTATTGAATAAGATGAGAAGGAGAAGGATTTGAATGAACCAAGTCAAGCATGAAAAGGGAATACTATGCTGAAAGGTTTGGTATCTCTTGAGAAACTTTATGACCTGCAAAAATGATTTAGAGGACCAGTGAATACAAAGACTCATAGCTCAATTATTACATGAAAAATTCAATCTAGGAACCAAAGAGGATTTGAATTATGTAAACCTCAGTACATGTTGTTCTCCTCAAAAACGACAGGGTTTTATTCACCTCTTCAAACAACACCAAGATGTATTTGGATGGATGCATTGTTATAGCTCCAAATATCATCCTTGGTATTTGTGATGCTTGGTTTATGTCCTAGGGCAACCCCTCCTTCCAGACTTGGTCCAAATATTTTAAAACAGTGTTTTATTCCCTATACACTGCTTTGCCCTGAGATAAAAGTGTGTACATGTGGGTTAGTAAATAACCAACCTCTGTATATGTGTTAAAACACTTAAAAAAATTAAATTTCCTTAATTATAAGTGGAGTTCACGGGTTTTACTTGTTGTTTACCTCCTAGTGCCCATGGCCCAACTGTTTCCCAACTAAAAAACTAATTGGTAGAAGTATAAATATATTTCTATGGGAAGGCCTAAAGGGAGGAAGAAGAGATAGGACTACTATACTGAGATTATCCCTGACTGAATCTGAATTATTCGTGTGCTTCAAGCACTTCCCCAAGTTTCAGGAAACCCTTGTTTCCTTGAGTGTTGATATTCTCCCACTTGCTTGAGATATCATGGTATTGGTTATGCAAGGAGGATGTTGAAGACTGGTATTGGAAGGATCTGGAGGACGGTTCCGCTTGGAGCCAGAACAAGAAGACTCAGGTGAACTCTTTCCGTATTTGTTAGCTTTCTAGAATAAAAAGAAACGTTGTCTTGTTCTAGAGATTGATTTTGTTTATGCATCAGATGTTGTTGTAATTCAAGTATGAATGTTATTTGATGTATAACTAACCATTTTCTTATATGATATAAAGTTGATTTCATTAAAATGCTTTATCTATATGCTACTATGTATGTTCGAATTGGTTGATTTGCAGATTCAAAGATCATCAGGAGTTGAAGAGGGTATGAACCCTGCTGTAACTACCCAAACGAAGGACACTTGGGTATGATTGTTATCACATAGTTTGTTTATATAAGCATGTTGCCTAAGTTGTGTGTGTGTTTCTTACTGTAGATTTCTCTTGCTCTGTTGGGGTTCCAACCCAAAACCCTAGGGTACTTATTCCCGTAACGCATATGATGATTAAAAGGGATATGATACACATATCATTCCTATTAAGGAAGGGGCAAGGCAATTCCAATAGAAATTGAAAAAAGTTCATCTAATGCTTGAGCCTCTTATTCAGAAGGAATCAAGGAAATTGTTGGATGATCAGATCATTTTTAAAGTTTGACACTCCAAGGGTTTCTAACCTAGTTCCAGTTAGAAAAAATTTCGGTAAGATAAGGCTTCAGATAATGATAATTACCATATTCCATCAACGGAGCAGATACTCCGGACGATTTCAGGGTTGGAAATGTTCTCATTGTTAGATGTTTTTTGTAGATATAATCAAGTGCCAGTAGCATAACCAAATCACTTGAAGACCATGTTCAGGATAAAGTGGGGAAATTTTGCATTTAAGCGCATGCCATTTTGACTTGTCAACACTGGTGCTACTTTTCAAAGGGCCATGGAAATTGCATTTTGTGGATTAATTGAACAAAGTGTAGTCATCTAGTTGGATGATGTGGCCATGTATTCAAAGAAAATATCAAATCATATGTCCTCTTAAGCATATTTTCGAGCAATGTCGCAAATACGGGATATCAATGAATTCGAAAAAGAGAATATTTTGTGTGTCAGAAGGTAATCTCTTAGGACACATCATTGCTAAAAGTGGAATCAAGATTGACCCAGAAAGGGTCAAGGCTATTACCCAAATTGTTTTTCCTATGAATAAGAAAGCAATGCAATCTTTTATGGGAAATGTTAATTTCTTGTGTAAGTTCATGTCTGACTATGCACAGATTGTGAAACCACTACAAGAGATGACGAAGAAAGATACCACATACAAATAGGATAAGAGGGAAAAATATATTTTTTCTTGAATTAAGTAAGCCATGGCTGAGGCTCAAACTTTATACAGTCCATATTTTGGAAAGGATTTCTTGTTATATACTTTCACTTCTGATTCATCTATCAAGTCATATTAACACAAAAATACAATTAAGGGAATGAATGACCTACATATTTCATGTGTTGTCTTATAGGGGTCACAACAGAATTATTCCGCTATTGATAAGCAAGCATACACAATTTACAAGGTGGTTAAAAATTTTATTCCTGACCTCCTAAATGTTCATATGATTATTTATATGCCTCATCCAGCAATTAGAGTATTGTTTGTACAACAAGAGTTGGGTGAAAGGAGGTAAAACTAGATGACGTGCCTATAAGAATATGATCTTGAGTTCAAGCCAGTTCATACTATCAAAGGCCATGGTATTTATCAACTAGAAGATGAAGTAATGGATTCACTAGAAGAAGATACTTCAGGATGGGAACAAAAAATGGAAATCTATAATATTGAGCAAGTTCCTCCCACAGGTTCAACCATGTCTTCGTACTCGGATATATGAAAATACTTATAGCATGAGACCTTGCCTTCAAATTTGTCTAATAAACAAAAGAGGGAAATATGCCTTAAGATAATATCATACCAACCATTGCATGGTGTCATTTTTTGAAAGCATCATAATGGTGTCTTAATTTGATGCTTAGAGCTGCAAAATTCAGAAAGGGTGTTAAAATATATGCATGATGAACAAATAGGTGGACACTTTGTAGGTGGTATCACAACAAAAAAGGTTATGAGGGCCAATTATTATTGGCCCACATTATTCAAGGATGATCATCCCTATGCCCAAAAGTGCATAGTATGTCAAAGGTGTGCTTGTCATGATAAAATGTTAGCTACCCCATTGCCACCCATAGTAGTAGAAGAACCATTCAAACAATGGGGATTGGATGTTATAGGTAAAATATTTCTTCATTCTTAAAAGCGACACTAATACATTCTGACTGAAACTGATTAATTCACTTGATGGACTAAAGAAGTTCCATTAAGGCAAGTTAATGATCAGGAAGTCATCCAATTTCTTAAGAAGAACATCATAACCACGTTCAACATTCCTACATCATTTGTCTTCAAAAATGAAACTTTTTTTCATTAAATCTTTATGAGTTTGCATTAGAATATGGTTTTAATTTTGAAGCATGCATATAACTATTACCCATAGGGAAACGATTTGGATGAGTTCAAAAATAAGAATCTTATCTAAAATATCAAGAAAAACATTTTCTTTGAGCAAAATAATTGTCACAATGCTTTGGTGAATGCATTATGGGTTGACCGTCTCACTCCTAAACCCTCTCTAAAAACCTCTCCATACTTGTATATGGAAAAGAGGTTATCCTTCTGTTGAACATTTAACTTCTTGCCTTGTAGCTTTCGCAGGAATCTCAAGGAAAACCTTGTATCCTTGTTCAAATCTAGATAAACATTCTTCTTAAGCTCAAGGAAGAAAGGCTCAAAGTGAAAGAAAAATTTTCTATCCATCAAAACCGAATCAAGCGTTGTTTTGATGAGAACTTTGGGGGGGATAAAAATTTCGGTGTGGGTGACTGAGTATTGAGGTGGAACAAAGCAAGTTTCAACCCCTGTGAATTGGACCATACACCATCATTGAATAACTTGGCCACAATTCTTACAAGTTGAAATATTTAGATGGGACGACTTATCCTCTTCCCGTCAATGGTTGAGACCTCAAGCACTACTTCTAGTAGCAACCCTGGGCTACATTATTTCTTTGTACAAATTGATTTCCTTGTCTTTGTTGTGTGTTTTCATCACATGTCGTACATTTTCTATTGTTTTGGTCATTGTACATAAATAAGCCCTCGTATGTAAATGTATGTATGGCTCAAAGAGACTATGTGGCGAAATGAATGAGGATTGTGACAACCACAACGCTTGGTTATCTGTTAGTTCTCCTTATTTGTTTGGAAAATTTCCTTAAGTCAAGTAATGTCCAGATGGAAAATATGATACATTCGTCTGGAAATCTTTGAGTAGAACTATGACACTTGCATCTATTCTAGAATCCATATTCCTTAACTTGGTATTGAATTACTTAGTGTTCTTCATGCTAATCCAATCAAGTAGAGAAGAAAAAGGGGAAAATCAATAATGAGAAAACCTATATCAAAGGTATATATATAATTCTTTGAAGGAACAACCTCTTCTACTCTTAACAAGTTAGGATCCATGTTCCACCCCAATGAAATAATAAGTGATGGTTACCATAAAAAAGGTATATTATAAGGCCATTTTTCCACCCTCCAGCCCAAAATTTCTCATTTTCTCACATTAATTGACATATTTTTGGACATAATGTGTTTAATAGGAAGGTTAAAGGATATTTTTCATGCTTAGTGGCTTAATTTGTTGGAAAATGTGCATTATTTAGTACGTTTGTCATATTGAGGCATGTTGGAGGAAGCTAGAGGAAGCATAGGAGGCTTGTACCCTACATTTACTCTCCTTTTACTCAAAGTGATCCCTAGAATCACTCATCTACAGTGATATACAACTCGAGGTTTGTTGGTAGCCAATGAACTCAAGTGAATGCGAGAGTATAAGAGATCTATATCCACTTTTTTTGAAGTTTTGGAGGGAGGCAGTACTCTTTTCAAGGAGGCTACCCCTCAATCCTCTTCGCATAAATAAATAGGCGTAAGTGATCATTAGGGTTCGAGTTTTGGAGCAGTGAAGTACTATCAAGAACTAGGAGCTTGAGCCTATCATTGTATAATGTATTTGGACTCTATTCTATGTTAATTAAAAGTCTACTATTGCTTCACATCTGATTTTGTTGTAGATGGTTGAGTCCCCTTAGGTTAGTGCCCAACCTAGAGGCTACAATCCCTCTTTGTGTATCATGTATATGCACTATTTTAGTAGCAACATTTCTTTCATTGTTCGAGTAAAAGTTTATTTGCTAGAAAATTGTGGCTGCAAGCCTGATTACCACCTTCTTTGTGGTAAATGTGACTGAGGAGTCTACAAAAACAAGCCAAAAATATGTGACTATTTCCCTTTGAAATTTTCTAGGATTTAGTTCATTATCTCTTGCATACTTTGTTCCTGCAATCTAGGAGTTAAAATCATCCTTTCCAAGTTTACATGTATGTAGGTTAGATTCATATTGTGAGGAGAATTGTTCCTTAATGAAATGAAGTCCTCCATTTTTGAATTTCATAAAATTCAACTCATCCTTTCTTGCTTAGTTTATTTTGCTACAATTTGATCACCACTTTGAGTATAAAAAAGGGATTTTTGTTGATCTGTAGGTGTTATAAGTGGCTTGCATGGTTTACACACTCATCATCAACCCCTTCCTTGTCAACCCACATTGCCCACATATTATGCCATCGAGGCCTTTTTTTTGGTTATTTAAGGGACTTCGTGTGTATTTTTGCTTTGTACAAGATGGGCCTCTGAGAGGCAGTAGGTTTGAAAAAGGCCCCACATAGCCCTCAATTTCCCTTACGTGTTGGGAAAAAGACCGGGGGGGGGGGGGGGGGGGGGAATTATTTTTTACAGATCATCAATAACTTTTCCATTTAATATTCCGATTTCTATACACGCCTTTACCGAATTAGCCCTGCGTGTGTACGCGACTGTTCTTAATATAAGTAGCATATATTCACTGAAATTATAATTTAGTTAATCCATCATATGTTTGTCTTTAGCCAGTGCATTAGTACTTTATTAACCATTAGATAAAAAATAACGAAGTACAAAAATAATAGAATAAACCATCACACATAAGAAACATACATGAACACCAAGATTTAAGGTGGAAACCCAATGCAGGAGAAAAACCACCTACTACTATCGTCTTTATCTTATTTTAATATAAAGAAAATATTCTTACAATCTTGTACTGGCACAGACTCGTACTAGTATGCAAGCATCTACCTGCAGAAGGCTACAACCTTCTCTCGTTCTCCATCTTCTACTAGAATGGAGCTATAATCCCCTAGCTCTTGTATTGGTTGACATGTTTACCAGTACGTAGACATCGGCCTACACAAGGCTACCAACTTCACTCGTTCTCTATCTTCTACTGGAAGGGAGCTCCAACCCCCTTATTCTTGTATTGGCAGATACGTTTACCAGTATGTAGGCGCCGACCTACAAAAGGCTACTACCTTCACTCTTCCTCCAAGGACCACGTTTCATAAATCTTTAGACAAAATAAACCTGGTACACAACAATACAAATGTAGGCCACATTTCATCAAATTTTCATATTGGACCCATTAGCAACATTGAAGCTCAAAATCAATCAACACTGCAATACAACAATCACTGAAACCCATATACTCTGAAGCAAATCACAGTCAATCAATCTAAACCATCAGATAACTACCACCAGAACACAGTGCTGAACCCAAAACTCTGCATCAATAACCAAAACCAACTACAACTTCAAAAATCATATGTCAGAATGTATATGCTACTTAGAAGTGTCGAACCAGTGTGTATACGCACCTTCACCAAGGAAAACCAGTGTATAGATCTACAGATAATAACTTATAAATTTGCAGCTATTCCAAACTTCACATATACCCATTTCATAGCATATAAAGGATTAAACATGCACTAGAAATTAGATCTAGACTATTCATTACATAATGATAAGTCATTTAAGGTCTTATGATCCTGATCCATCATGATATCTCATACATCATCAAACTCTCGGGTGCATACTTAGTTCAGATCAAGAAAAGCATAAAAACCCATAACATGCATATTTACTTTTGATCTAACTCTTCATAAGATATTCATTACTTGCACACCTTCACACTTTGATCTTCACCTCCTTATATAGTTTTAACCTTTTATCAATACCTCAAACCAAACAACACTTAGAACCCATGGTATTCTTAGATGGGATCAAGTAACCGTTATTCTACTCAATATTGTGGGCTAACACCATGGTATGGACCCTTGGTATTCTTTAACCTTAATTTTCCATCCCATACGTGCTTTCCCTCTTCTGAAAGTGCATGGATACGTATATGCTTCTTTTTTTCTATGTACCCACGTGTATATGCTACTTCGACTAGGATAAACAATGTATACTTCTTAAAAAATTCTCTTTCTTCAATTTCTGGAGTCTGATCTATAATCCTTTGTTGTTACCTTTGAATTGACCTATTGCACTTTGAACTGCCATCGTACATCACTGAATCATTTCTGGTATCATATATGTGAGTTGCCATCAAGGACAAGACCTCTAGCATAATGCCAACAATCTCCCCCTTTGGACTTGATGGCAACCATATTGGTGTTGATCATGTTAAGCTGTAGAATCTGTTAGATATATCAAGCAACACTAAGATACTCTCCCCCTTTGACATCAAGGGTAAAGGGCCGACCAAAATATTCTCCCCCTGCTGAGTCTACAGAAATATTTTTAAAAAGAATAACATGACTCTATTAATCGTCTATGTGAGTATGACCTTCCTATCACCAATGACTCATACATATATCAATCACCCAACCAAGTGAGGATATACCAAATGTTCATACATGACTGAAAAATTCCAATTATTACATCATCCTTCCCATGCATAGTTGGGTTACAAATTACATCATAGGTCTTAACATGACCTTTACATCAAATTATATTCATGACATCAAATACAAAGAACTTAGACAAGACTATGATAGTTATCAGCAACTATCATACAACCTATATGATCTGCACCATAATCATTTGTCAGCAACATTAAGAATAAAAACATGTATATGTCCATCATCAAAAGAGCCATGTGAATCAAAGCAATATAAGTATCATTTGAGATATCATCATAGACCACCTATGTCTGTAGCATAGTATCAACATAAGCATCATTATGTACCAAGTTCTTCTAAAACAAAGCATACTGCCAATAATGCATTATTAGAAGAATTAACATATTCTCCCCCCGAACTTGTGCCAACTAGTCATTGTCAGATCTGATCATTGCATATGTCAGTAAGAATCAACAAGGAATCATCATTAATCGGTTATTCATCAAGTCATCAACAAATTGTCAACAAACTATAATCATCATCAATCAGAACAGAAAAGATAATTGATAATTGATTGAACCATATCAGACTCCTTTTCTTGAGTCTATCCCATTGCTTCTTCATCAAACCAACATATACATGACTGTGCATTTTCTAAATCACGTATATACATGATCTGTCTTCATAATAACTGTGTATGAGAATTGGAATACTGAAGTTTCACACTTCCAGGTTCCCCTGAGTTTGTTTTGTCTGTATATTGAGCTAGAACATCATTTCCATGATGATTCTTCATTAGAGACACCATTTCACTCTTCTCTCTAATCATGTGATGAGCACATCCATTATCATCTTCATCTTTGAATGAGAAGAGAGAGAGAGAGATCGCACCTTATCTGATCTTCCTTTTCTTGATTCTTGGTGGATTCATCTTTTTATGATTTTATAACATAAATATTTTTACCTGATTGCTTACCATATTGTCTATGGTGATCCATAAAATTATTCCTACATTCTTTTGATACATGCCCAAGCTTGTTACAAGCATAACATCTTATATGTTTCATATTCCTTCTATAGCAATCAATGGCTTTGTGAGAAAAACATTGCAAGAAAAACAATACCCCTTAAAGTACCTAGAAGCTTATGATCTTTTTGTGTGACAGTTATTAGCTTGAAACATTCTACTTCTGCACTTGGCTACAACATGCCCAAAATTATGGCAGATATGACATTAAACATTATTCATTAGAGGAAATAACTCGTTCTCACTTCCATAGTTAGGAGTAAATGATTTTCTTTGAAGACTTTCTTTCCTTGGTTGTTGATGAGGTTGAATTCTTATCTCCTTGTGGAGCGTTTCAGATTTTGCATTTGAATTCCTTGCCTCAGTTTGTGAGCTAGATTCACCTTTAACAGTTTCATGAAAACCAAGACTAGGTTTGATGGTAGGAGACCTTTGACTACTAAGAATATTACCCAAAATCTTACTACTATCTTGAGATCGTAAAAGTTTATACTTTTCTTCTAATTTACCTTTTAGGATATTTACTTCAACCTGATATTGCTCTTCTTTTTCCAGATTCTTAGTCTTCATGATTTCTTCAACTTTTCTTCCTTCTTCCACTTGTTTTCTTAATTTCAGAATCTCATTTTCTTGTTCTTCAGATGCTTGAAGTAGCCCTTCATTCTGCTTATTTGAATTTTCAAGATATTCTTTTAGAGAGACAACCTTAGCTTCAAAACCTTCACAGTAACGGGTTCTTTCTTTAAGTTCATTGGTTGTTGTATCCTTTTCATTTACTTCATTTCTCAATGACGTAACTTCATCCTACAGCCTTTGACATTGATCTTCCTTTTCCTTGTATTGCTTCCTTATTTTGTTTCCTTCCTCCAATTGAGTTTTTAATCTGGTAATCTCTTCATTGTAGGAACATTCCCTTTTATCAAACAGATCTTGTTAATCTCTAGCTTTATCTATGAGCCTTTTAACTTATGCCTTCATTAGATTTCTCACACGTTCACTATCTTTAATATAATAGAGAAGGGGATCACCAGAGGACATAGAATTAGTACCTGATAATGATTTTTCTTGTTCATCTTCATTCTGAGGTGATTCTGAATCTGAATATTTGCTTCAACTTGATAGCCAATCGTTTCTAACACTATCATTGTTTCTTTGAGTTGTCTTCTTTTGCTTCCTTCCCATTGTCACAACGAATCTCTTTCAAGCGATCAAGCTTCTTCCAAAGGACCTGCTCTAATACCACTTGTTGGGAAAAATACTGGGGGGGGTGAATCAATATTTCAAATCATCAATAACTTTTCCACTTCATATTTCGATTTCTATATGCAACTTTACTGTATCAAACTTGTGTGTGCACGTGAATGTTCTTAAGATAACTAGTGTGTATCCAATGAACTTATAATTCAGTTAATCCATCATATGTTTGTCTTCAGCTAGTGCATTAGTACTTTATTAACCATTAGATAAATAGTAACTAGGTGAAACAATAATAGAATAAACCATCACACATAAGCAACACACATGAACACAAGATTTAAGGTGGAAACATAATGTAGGAGAAAAACCACCTGTTATTGTCATCTCTATCTTCTTTTAATATAAATGAAATATCTTTACAACCTTGTACTGGCATAGACTCATACCAGTACATAGGCATCTACCTGTAGAAGGCTACAACCTTCTCTCATTCTCCAACTTTTACTGAAAGGGAGCTACAACCCCCTGGCTCTTGACTAGCTGATATGTTTACCAGTACATAGGTGTCGGCCTACAAAAGGCTACCACCTTCACTCATTCTACAACTTCTACTGGAAGGGAGCTCCAAGCCCCTTGCTCTTGTACTAGCAGATATGTTTACCAGTACGTAGGCATTGGCCTACATAAGGCTACTATCTTCACTCTTTCTTCAGGGACCATGTTTCATAAATTTTCAGACTAGATACTCATGGTACACAACAATATAATATGTAGGCCACGTTTCATCAAATTTTCATACTAGACCCATCAACAACATTGAATCTCAAAATCAATCACCACTGCAATACAACCAATCACTGAAACCCATATACTCTAAAGTAAATCACAATCAATCAATCTGAACCATCATATCAATGTCACCAGAACATAGAGCTAAACCCAAAACTCTGCATCAACAACCAAAACCAACTGCAACTTCAAAGATCATATGTCAGAATGTATATGCTACTTAGAAGTGTCGAACCAACATCTATATGCGCCTTCACCAAGGCGAATCAACGTATAGATCTGCAGATAATAACTTATAACTTCGTAACTATTCCAGACTTCACATATACCCAAATCATAGCATATAAAGGCTTAAACATGCATTAGCAATCATATCTAGAATATTCATTACATAATGATAAGTAATTTCAGGTCTTATGATCCTGATCCCTCATGATATCGCATCCATCATCAAACGCTCAGGTGCATACTTAGTTCAAATCGAGCAAAGCATCAAAAACCCATAACATGCATATTTAACTCTTCATAACATATTCACTACTTGCACACCTTCACACTTTTATCTTCACCTCCTTATATAGTTTTAGTGTTTTATTGATATCTCAGACCAAAACAACACTACCTATGGTATTCTTAGATGGGATCAAGTAACCATTATTCCACTCAATATTGTGGGTTAATGCCATGGTATAGAACCTTGGTATTCTTTAAGCTTAATTTTACATCCCATACGTGCTTTCCCTCTTGTGAAGGTGCATGCATACATATACACTTCTTTTGTTTTGTGTACCCATGTGTATACACTACTTGGACTAGGATAAACAATGTATACTTCTTAAAAAATTCTCTTTCTTCAATTTCTAGAGTCTAATCTATAACCCTTTGTTGTTACCTCTTAATTGACTTGTTGCACTCTGAACTACCATCGTAAATCACTAAATCATTTCTGGTTATCATATATGTGAGTTGCCATCAAGGAAAACACTTGTACTATAATGCCAACATTACCTACCCTTTCCCACCTTAAAACCACCTTTTTCACCCTCAAGATTCCCATGGGATCAATCCTATAGCAAAATAGTGCAATCTTGTAGCATCTTGTAGCATTCCTATATAGTCCCTAAACTTGACCAAATTTTCTCCATAAGCTTGGCTTTTGTTCCTTAGGCTTGAATAATGACCCCTAGGCTCTATATCCATGATTGAGGAAGACCCAATACCACTTTGAACTTACCTTTTTTTCACTGCAAGCACAATTATGCAATTAGGGTTAGATAACAAATTTCTAAATTGAATGATAATGAAGATTTTCCCATGAAATGCATACGAGTTTGTTACTATAGCCAAGTTCCTTTGAACATAGTGATTAAGAGGTGATTTTCCATGTAAAGTAGATTAGATCTATTTATTGAATAGATGATCTTAGGATTTCTATTACAAAAGTGTTGTTTCATACCTTTAGTTCCTTTTCAAGGCACTTTTCCCATTCTGCAATTAGACTAGTGATTTACATTGCAAGTAGCACGCGATTTACATTCTGCAAGTAAATGTGTAATTTTCATTCCTAAAAGTAGCATAGACTTTACATTCCTGCAACTAGGGTCAAAATTTACATTTGATGAATGACATTTTCCATTTCTGCAAGTAAAGAAATTATTTTCATTCTTGTATTTAGAATAAAACTTTATTTTTCATGCAATTCCCTTCCTTGAGCTAGCTAAAAGAGTGGTCTTTTCATGCCTTAATCTGGTCCATTACTTGAAGGTGGCATGATTTGCGCTTGACCTACTGTACATACAACACTATCACCTCTTGATTTTATATGAACCCTAGGTTGATAATTAAAGTTGGTAGCCTTGGGAGTCTCAACAATTTTTTTGTGATATTGGGGCTCATCACTTTTTGGCATCATTTCCGGGGAGGTATCCAAGTAGGCATTGTTTCTACTTAGAGTTTACCTTTATTTATTTTCTATAATTTGTTTTTCATTAGCATTACTAATTGAAAAAGAAAAAAAAAAAGAGAAAAAACAAAATACATAAAAACAAAACTAGTACTTTCATGCCTCATAAGAGTAGGGATAATCATGTGAAATTTCTACCAAAAACCACCACCCCATCACGCAGCTGACCATCCTTCTTCATCGATGAATGTGAGATTCCCTCTCTCTCTATAGGGGAGTTAGAACATCCTCTAGGTGAGCAACCTAAGATCCTTGAGGAACCAAGAGGGGAGGAAGAGCCCATATCACCTACCCAAACCATGGTTGAAAACAATAAAAATGAGTTCTTTCCTATATGAGAGACCAATGGGGAGCCCAGAATGAAGAATATAAGCTCTGTTGCCTTCCAAATTTCAATGGCTTAGCCTCTGAGAATCCTGACACATTTATGTTTGAGTTTGGTGTAGTTTGTAGGACCTATAACAATGTAAACTTTGAAACGGGAACTATAAACGCAAAATGGGAACTCTAGCCAAAAAACCCCAAAAAAACATCAAAAACAGTGCTCAAAACGAAAAGTGTGTATACTGGAATGATGTTTTTTATTTTTTAGGCGTCAATTTTGAACATATTTTAAAATTGGTAGTGACTACAAAATTTACTATGAAATTTTCGTGCAAAATATAGCTTCAAAATGAAAGTGATGACACTGGAACAATGATTTTTTTTTGGGTCAATTTTCAAAATTTAAAACAAATGCTAATAAAACCAAATTTTTATGTGTCAAACAAAGTTGTTTATGCGGGAAAAACACACTGTTGTTTTTCGTAGAATATCATTTTTCTTTCCTAAGTATAAATTTAACATGTTTTCAACCATAACATGCTAGATACAAAAAAAATTGAAATTTTTTCAACTATAAAATTAAAAAACCATGACATTATGAACAAATTACATCACTAAATGCATTCAAAAGTCATTATTTGTATATTGAATAAAACATATTTTATATCTCCAATTTAATATTGCATTGTAGATATTTTAAACAATAAAATTTATCATAATTAAGACATATAATCCAACAACATAAAAATGCCTCATAACTTCTCATTTAACACCATATGGAAAACATTAATTTTATTTGAAGATACGATGCATACATCAGTTATATAAACTGTCTTAAACAATTATTCAAAATCACTCATGTTTTCTGGCACACCATCAGAATTCACATCTTCAGATGAGTGACTAGATGCTGACGAAGATGTTCCATATTCTTCTCTTTCATCAACTAGTGCCCCATCTGAGTCCACATGCATGCCCAACATTTCAGGTTTCAAAATTCTTCTAGATCTACGACTGGTTTCAGCAGACTCCCATGTCAACACTGTTCCTTCTGGTAACAACCTTTTCAGAATCTCTATCGTCTTGAAGCGAAGAGTTCCTCTCTTTGTTAAATTGAAGTCATAAACAAGTATGTCTACATCCTCCAATTTTAATATGTCTGTGCGGCGGCGATTTACATTTGTACCCTTTCTTTTTCTTTTTCGGCCATTTTTTTGTCAACTACCATCTCTGGCTTATACACACCATTGACTGGGTGTGTATTTGTGGCATACCAATGTACTTCAACACTTGTAACATCCTCATTTTCTGTAAAGACCTTTATAACTTTAGCAACCCAAAATGGATAGCCATTGGGATCTCCATCTGCTAGCACTGCAATCATGCAACCCTCCTTAATATCCTGTATTGAACCCCTGTAAAGGTCTTGATTTATGTTGTGCACGAGATCTTCTAGAACCAATATACATCTCTCTTTCCGCTGCCTGTGAAGAATTAATAATACCTTGAGATTGTTGTTGTTCAACAATGTTTACTTCCTCATGTTCATTCGACACATTTTGTGGCCAAATAAATGGATTTTTCAAAGGTATATCTTCATTTATTGTTGTCAAAATGATATCACTTTGATTATTGAAAAATGACTCCCACCAAACTGAATCAGCAATTTCAAAGTACTCATATGTATATCTAATACATTTTTTAATTTCTTCCAGGCAATCAGAATAATTTATAGCCCTGTTCTGTCTACGTGCATTCTGAACTTCACCAACTGATTGTAATAACAATATTTTTGATGCAAATATTGGATGATCTGGAATGAACTTCAAAAATTGCAATCCTGATGACGGTGCCCATTCTGTAGTAGTTGAATACTTCTTGCCCCATATTAGTGTTTTCCC
>APFE031745935.1:1032-55729 GCA_000404065.3 Pinus taeda | reverse complement strand
TCCAGTCATGCTAAGATTGGTGTGGCCCATGCCGGGTGCAATCCCTGGGTGATTTTAACAACTTAGATGCCCTTGGGTCGCGACTACTCAAGGCGCAAGTTAAGCATGTGAGTCATCTTAAGGCTCACATTATTTAACATATATATATATATATATATTCTTATATTATATATATATATATATAATTATAATATATATATATAATATATATATATTATTTATATATATATATATATGTTTTGTCCATTACATCAAAGTTCATTGTGTCATTTGTGGGAATTAAACCTGGGTCGGGGGATCCCAGGCATTCCTCCCAACCACTCAAGATAAACCCAATTCATATTTGTGTGTGTAGCCTAACTAATAGATGACACAACCCTTTTTCAGCATTTTTTTTTCTAGTCAATTTTGTCCAAAATCATGTAAAGATTTTTAAGAATCATAAGTTTTAAGTGTTTAATTTGCAAAGTTGAAATTCCTTGTCATCTTTTCATGATATTGAATTCATTGATGCATTCAAAAGTGCAAAAGTACATTTTAAACAGCAATATATATATATGTGTGTGAGTGTGTATTATCCCTAAGGACTAGCTCAATTGGTCAAGTTCCCATCATTAAAGTACCTTTGTCATTGAGAGGTCACTAGTTCACTTCTCTCAACACTCTCACAGCTAGGGCAGGTGCGATCCCCAGGTGATTTTAATGGCTTATATGCCCCTAGGTCGCAACTACTCAAGCCGCAAGTTAGGCATGTCAGTGATATTAAGGCTCACATTATTTAACAAACACACACAAACACACACATATATATATATATATGTTTTGTCCATTGCATCAAAGTTCATCATGTCACTTGTGGGAATTAGACCTGGGTCGAGGGATCTCAATCATTCCTCCCAACCACTCGAGATAAACCCAATTCATATGTGTGTGTGTGTGTAGTGTAACTAATAGATGAAACAACCCTTTTTTGAGAATTTTTTCTAGTCAATTTTGTCCAAAATCATGTGAAGATTTTTAAGCATCATAAGTTTAAGTGTTTAATTGAGGATGGAAGCCTCCTTTGGGGAAATTAAACTATCCCAAGGAACATCTAAGCTCAGTCGAGCTTCTCATAATCCTAGTGATAGTATCCCACTGGTGGGCAAATCATTCTTCCATCCAACATTGGGGTTGACCCCAACATAGGCTCAGCCTAGTTCGAAAAAAAAGAAAAGTTTATATATATATATATAGATCACAAGGCATATAATATATAATATTATATATATATATATATATATATATATATATATATATTATATATATATATATATATATATATATATATATATATAATATATCACAAGGCATATAATAGATGGAGACAAGGTGTTCTATGAAGGCAATCGTGGTGAAAAGGGTCACTGCTTCGAAACCTTGTGGGCAACATTGGGGTTGACCCCAACATAGGCTCAGCCTAGTTCGGAAAAAAAAAGAAAAGTTTAGATATATATATATATATATTATATATTATATATATATATAATATATATATATATATATATATATATATATATATAATATATCACAAGGCATATAATAGATGGAGACAAGGTGTTCTATGAAGGCAATCCGTGGTGAAAAGGTCACTGCTTCGAAACCTTGTGGGCAAAAATCCAGCCATGCTAAGATTGGTGTGGCTCATGTTGGGTGCGATCGCCAAGTGATTTTGGCAACTTAGATGGGTCGGACTACTCAAGCCGCAAGTTAAGCATGTCAATTATCTTAAGACTCACATTATCAGGCGTTACCTTTAATAGAGCGGAACCAAAATAATAATAGCTCTCATGCATAAAGATCTACATTGAGGCTGACTTAGAGCAGGGACTATCCTCAAAGATCATTCTCTCGCAGGGGGAGTGGAGCTTAGTTCAGGCATTAGACTACGAGCAGATACCATTTAAATGCAAAAGTTGCCATGACTACGGACACTTTTCTCATAATTGCAAGAAAAACAAAGATCAAGCTGGTGATTGCCTCACTTCCTCCCATTAGGAGTAATGTAAAACTCTGTAACGAGGTGGAAATAAAGGCAAAGTGGCTCCAAAAATGTTAACGCTTCAAAGAAAAATATAGCTTCCTCTTCGGTGAATCCTTTCAATGTATTATCTCAAGGTGAGCTTGAAGCTATGGTCCCTACAACAAAAAATGAAGAAAATATCATGGAGGAGGACCCAATGGAAGACCTTCAAATGGATAACCAAGTTCATGAGTCCACCATGGATAGACCATCCCAATTTCCTCCAAATCATATGACATTGGCCCCCTTTGATGGAAAAGGGAAAACTCATCAGCACCAGAATAACGAGACTCAAGGAACTAAAGATGAAATAAGTCAGGTCCTTACCAAAAGTGCCAAAAAGAAGTTGAAATGGTCTAGCAATTCATCTAGTCTGGAAACAGAAAGCCTCAAAGCGAAAGGAAGGCCCACAAATAAGGAGGAAAGGAAGGTTGAAGCGGAGCAAAATATCAAGTTGGGAAATCAATCCCAAATCACTAGGATATTAAAAAATGTAAGCAATAGAGAATAAGGCAACACCAGGTCTAGAGGAGGTAATTCATCCACCTCAAAATCTAAATGAAAGCAATTTCTTGGAATGTAAGGGGTCTAATAAACCCCTATAAGTCCCAGGCAATAAATGATTTAATAAGAATGGAGAAGCCTCAGGTCTTATTCTTACAATAGACTAAGATGGTGGAAGAAGAGATATTAGTCCAATAAAAAATGTTTTGGAATAAAAGCATCGAGATAGCTCAAAGCTCCATTGGAGCTTTTGGTGCTCTATTATCCTTTGGTTGACTTCCAATCTTAGGTTGATATGTAGCACCAAGTCAAAGTTCTGGAATTCCACCTAGAAGTGTTTCAATTAAATTATTAGCCTATTTTTTTTAATATTTCCTAAGTCTAAACTTAGTAAATGTGGTTAATTAATTGAGATAGGGTGTAAATCATATAGAAACTCACACGAATCGACTGGGAAATAATATGGGCCCTTAATTAAGTTTTAATGTTGGTCGTTGGAGGTCCAAAAGAAGATTATAAGAAGAAGTTGATGGGCAGATGGAGAAGACACTTATGGAGACGCAAAGATAGATTTCATTCGGAAGTTCGATTTTCCAAAGTCACTAGCTGGAAGAGTTCAAGCTTCAAAAGGAAGCAGGGATAGAAAGGGGTAGGGACAGTGAAGCCAGAGGAAGAATTCCAGATATGGTGAGTGCATTTGCAAAGAGGCCGAAATTTCTCCAGGAAGTTGTGCAGAAGCTTCAAAGGTTAGTTTGATTTGTTGAAGGAAGAAGATGTTTTCAGTTCCAAAGGGTCATAGAAGTGTTTTCCCAATCAGTAGTAGGAAGGACGACTTGATTTCCAGTTGTTCCGAGTAGAGCGAGTGCAAGTAGCGAGAGTGCGGGCAATGCGAGTGCAAGCAGCGCAAGTGCAGCCTGAGCAACTAGTAGACTGCACCAAGGTGATGCAGAAGTTGCGTAGGGCTAGGTGGATGACTTAATTTTCAATGGCATTCAAGTGTCAAGATTGTTTGGAGTGAGGGTAATTTCCCTCAATAATTGTTTTCTAGTATTTTCTCTACAAAATTGCCAATTTTTAGCATCCAGATTGTACTCAAAATTTCATTGTTGCTTAATAATATAAAACCCTCAGATGTTGCACCTATTTTCCCAAGTTGGGTTTTTCTGGGGACATTTGTCCAAAAATAACTGTGTCGATTATTATATGTGTGTGCTAGCATTTCTCAGTTTCCAATGTTATTATTTTTTGCAGTTTTATTTGTGAAGGTTGTAGTGTGATTTATTTTATATTTGTCATAGCAAATAAATTCTTAAATTAATTAACAAATAGAATAATTAATTCCAATTGTTGCAATAGGATTTCATACTTGAAATTTTCACATTGTACCAAAGTGAGATTGATCAGGAGGGAAGCTCAGAAGTGAAAGATAGAAATCGTCCAGATTCAGAGGGAGTCTAGCAGCATGATTTCCAAATTTGCATAGAAGTTGGCCTAGCTGATCGAACAGTTGGGAAAAGGGTTAGATTTTTCAGTGTAGGTGGCAAGAAAAATTCACAGAGCATAGGAGTAGTTCCAGCAGACAGTAGCGAAGCCGAAAAGTAGTTCTGGTGAAGCAAATCAGATTTTTGCTAAGCAAATTCCTTTCTTGGACGCATAAGGGTTTTGCAACAGTAAAATCAACATCGGGTGGAATAGAAAGAGCACACACAGAGGGAAATTTCTCTCAGGGGATCTCGACTTTTTAGAGATCTGATTTTTTGAGTTGCAAAGTGGCAATATTTGTGAGTAGATCTTCTCACTCCATAAGGGAGCGAGTTGTAGATCCAACAGCCAAGCAAAAGGAAAGAGGGAGTTTTCGACTAGAATCGAGATGGCCACATTTAGGCTCAGATATCAAGACAGATTAGATGGTGCCTCCAACTATTTCATTTGGAAGGCCAAAATGTCTTTACTCCTTGATGAGCATGGTCTAAAGACCTATGTAGAAAATGTGGTAGTAGTACCCTAGGATGTGGATTAGCAAAAGGAGTACAAAAAGGAAATGGTGAAGGCAAAACAGATGACCTTGGATGGAGTTCGAGATCATATGGTCTCACATGTAGCTATAAATAATACTACCAAGGAGATATGGGATGGTCTCTCCATGTTATATCAAATTTCTTTTGAGTAGCAAAAGATGTTTCTCTATGAGAAGTTGAGAAGCATCAGGATGCAAAAGGGTGAGGGCATGGATCCCTTCCTCAATAAGATTCAAGAGGACCGATATCAACTATAAGTTGTTGGGGAGGCACCCCAACCCACAGAGCTTGTATGGTTAGCCCTGAACAATGTCTCAGAGGACTGGAAAGTGTTTGTCCAAAGTATATTGGGAAAAGACACTTTGCCTGGATGGGACATGATGTAGGATGATCTACAACAGGAGGAGTTGAGGTGAGCTCTAGTAAAGAGCACCATCAGCAGCAATAGCAGTAAGGATGTGAAGACTAAGAAGGAAGGGGAAATATGGCCCTAGCATCCAACGGTCCCAATCAAGGATAAGGGGAGAAGAAGAAGAAGAGGGATTTGTCAAAGGTCAAGTGCTTTAGATGTGGTGAGCTTGGCCATTACAATGCACAATGTCCTCTTAGGAAGAAGGACAAGCAGGAGAAGCAAGACTAGGCGACAACTTCTACTGAGATAGACAAGTTGTCCTCCTTGCTAGAGGAAAATTTTGCTATGTTTGTATTTATACTTCGAGGAGAGAGGTGGGGCAACATGGAGTTGTAGTTCGAGAGTTGCATATATTTGGCCGAAAGGGTCCATTGAGGAGTCCACCTCATGGATCGTTACTTGGCTATGGGGGGCAACAATATTTAGTAGTAGAATGGATCAATGTTAGTGATGCAATTAGATTACTCGAGTGAAAGTTACAAACTAGTGGCAATCAGGTGTTGAGGAGTGCAAAGTGGCATAGTGTAGAGTCAGCATCAGCATAAATTCTTCAATAGACAATACAGTAGTTAGTAGCAGTAAGGATTTGGGATATAGATGCAACATATAAAGTTGATTCAATATTTAGGATGCTTCTTAGTTGCAGTTGTGCAGTTGCAACAACAACAAATGAGAGGGAGTTACAGTGCAGATGTAGAGTTAGCAATAGTATAGTAGTGTGAGCAGCAACACAAATGCAACATTAGAGTTACACTATGGTTGTTGGGTAGTGGCAGGCAGTCATAGTGGCCAAACATCAACAATTGGACAGAGGGTGTTACAAAGAAAGGGTGTTGTAATAGTGGTGCAACACTAGAACATCTTCCTTGCTAAGAGGGAGTGATAGTTTTGTAGCATCAAAGGTATTCTTGTCTCAAAACTTTGTGGAGAGGCTAAAACACATGAGCTCTACATAACCCAGGAATCGTTTCTAGAAACTCCACCTAGAAGTGTCTCATTTATATTATTAACCTATTTTTTTAATACTTCCTAAGTCTAAATTTAGGAAATATAGTTAATTAATCAAAATCAATTGAGATTCAAAATCTAGTTTTGCAACATTCATCCCACCCATACTCTACGCAATCTGTCAGAATCTCTCTTCGACCTTTTGTATCTTCTCTATTACTTCCAATGATCTTGGAAATTCCAATAGAGAAAACCACAATTATGATCCTTCTTCCATAATATCTTGACACTCGGATTCATATGCAGCCAACTTATGGTATTGTTCCTTAGCGCATTGTTCCAAGTCCTTGTGCTTTCTCTCCTCTAGCAATGTTGACAATTTCTGCTACGCCAAGAAATATTTCACTTGTGTTTTAAGCCCTAAATGGCTTTGCCAATTTTTATGACCAACCACGCATCCGATACACCAATTTTGACATGATCGACCACCACCTCCATGTAAACTTGTTCTAACATTGTGCATCATTTCACCTTGTTGTTTGTTTCTAATATTTGTGTCTATTATAGTTGTTCCTTCTCACACCACATAGATTCTTGCGTTGCTTTCACTTGATCCAGTTCTTCAACTATCGCCACCAACCTTGCTTGTAATTCTTGTTTAGCACTTTGTTGCAAATGGTGTAGCTTGTCCATGGTTAAATGAGAGAGCACCAAGTTGACATGCATAGAAGTTGTTGCGCACTATTGAATCTCTTCGCCGAGAAACTTCACAACATTAGCATATATTTGTAGTGCTCACTTGTCTCATAGCCATGGTGAAGGCACCTACATCATAGTGGTTGTGGTTGGATTTTTGTTGCGGTCAGCAATGCCGAACTTGTCCTATCACTTAACTTTATCACATGTTTTAACAAGTTGTCCACTGGAAGCCTTTCCTCTCATTGTTATATGGTTTTGTCACCATCCATCCAACTATCAACCATTGGTGATTGGAAATGCTCCCAACATTGCACGTTGCACACCGTTGTGCCCATACTGTGCAGAACCTCTCTAGTGGATAATGTTCCTCCACATTGCACAACGTTCTTATCTTGCGACAACACAACGCTTCTATTTCCAATAAAAAATTGTTAACTGCTACAAAACTACTCTAACAACAATCTACTACTCAATTTTTTAAAAATTGCACAGCATACGAAATACTTTATTTACGTACAAGGGCAAGGTTCTTCCTATATTTTTATGCATGGTGCGCAAGAACTCGATTGTCCCTATACAACTTCAAGTGACTCCCATTCAAAAATCCTTCTTTTAATGTACTATCCAGGTTTTCCAACTACATAGGTCTTGCATTAGTCACTTGCTTGATCACATACGGTCCCAAACAATGCATCTAAAATTTGCATGGGTGCTTAAAAAATTTGCTAGCATAGAACAACACCAAGTCTCTAGATTGAAACATCTTGTGTTTGATCCTCATGTTGTGCCATGTTATTTCTATGGCTTTCTATATATCTTGATGAAACCTGGCTACTACGGCGTCTTCCTCCAGTAGTAGTAATTCCTGTAACCTTTTTTCCATTGTGCTAGGTTCCACCAACTTCGTAGTTGTTGCAATGTGTAGATTAGGTATTAGAAACTCCATAGGAATCATTGCTTCCTACCCATATACCAATTGTAAATGCATCTGACCTGTGAACTTCTTGCACATGGTCGTATATGTTGTTTGGAAAAATAATGAGGGGGTGGCGGGGGTGGCTGGGGCGGGGAGAGGGAGTTAGTATTTTGATTCACTTTAAACTTTTCATTTCATATTCTAATTTCTATACACTATTTTCATTCATGCAATAAGCTTATGTACACGACTTCAGTAAAGGAAAACAACACATATCTAGTTAACTAACTTTTCATATATTTAATCATCTGTTCATCTTTAACCAGTGCATCATTACTTCATTATTCATTAATTACACAGTAATCGTGAGCAGTAAGAACATAATAAACCATTACACATAAGCAACACAACACATGAGAACACCAATATTTTTAGGTGGAAACCCAAGGTGGGCGAAAACCATTGTTGTCGTCGTCTTTGTCTTCTTCTTCTATTATTAAGAAAAATTCTTAAACAATCTTGTACTGGTGTAGACTCTCACCAACATGTATGCACCTACGTACAGAAGGCTACAACCTTATCTCATTCTCCAGCACCCACTGGAAAGGAGATACAACCCCCTGCTCTTGTTTACCGACTCCTACCGGAAGGGAGCTCCTAGCCCCTAAACAAATTTACCAACTATTACTAGAAGGAAGCTTCAACTACCTTACTGAAGGCTCCAACTCTCAGCATCTTTGTGGACCACGTTTCTCAATATTTCATACTGGGTCCACCTGACTCAAAACATCAAACCTACAAGCCACCTTTCATCGTATTTTCAAACTAGACCCACTTCCAACATCAAGCCCAAACCAAGTAATGACTCTAAAACCAAATTTTGAATCAACTAAATCACTATAACATCATCAAATCTCATCCAACTATTGCAACCAAAACAAATCCATAACATAAGTTATCAGATCATACCAACCATACATCAATAAACCATACATTGTTCACCATCACAGAAACACAATGTTGTTCCTACAAATCCTGATCAGATATACATTAATTTGTATACACTAATGTTATGAAGTAGACCCACGTATTTTGATTCATTTTAAACTTTTCATTTCATATTCTAATTTCTATACACTACTTTCATTCATGCAATAAGCTTATGTACACGACTTCAGTAAAGGAAAACAACACATATCTAGTTAACTAACTTTTCATATATTTAATCATCTCTTCATCTTAACCAGTGCATCATTACTTCATTATTCATTAATTAAACAGTAATCGTGAGTAGTAAGAACATAATAAACCATTACACATAAGCAACACAACACATGAGAACACCAATATTTTTAGGTGGAAACCCAAGGTGGGCGAAAAACATTGTTGTTGTCGTCGTCTTTGTCTTCTTCTTCTATTATTAAGAAAAATTCTTAAACAATCTTGTACTGGTGTAGACTCTCACCAGCATGTATGCACCTACCTACAGAAGGCTACAACCTTATCTCATTCTCCAGCACCCACTGGAAAGGAGATACAACCCCCTGCTCTTGTTTACCGACTCCTACCGGAAGGGAGCTCCTAGCCCCTAAACAAATTTACCAACTATTACTAGAAGGAAGCTTCAACTACCTTACTGAAGGCTCCTACTCTCAGCATCTTTGTGAACTACATTTCTTAATATTTCATACTGGGTCCACCTGACTCAAAACATCAAACCTGCAAGCCACCTTTCATCGTATTTTCAAACTAGACCTACTTCCAACATCAAGCCCAAACCAAGTAATGACTCTGAAACCAAATTTTGAATCAACTAAATCACTATAACATCATCAAATCTCATCCAACTATTGCAACCAAAACAAATCCATAACATATATAAGTTATCAAATCATACCAACCATTCATCAATAAACCATACATTGTTCACCATCACAGAAACACAATGTTGTTCCTACAAATCCTAACCAGACATACATTAATTTGTATACACTAATGTTATGAAGTAGACCCACGTATATATGCGCTTCCTCTGGATCATACTTACGTACAGATCTCAAATCAATGACAACTGTTGGGTTGTGTTATATTCTTTCCATGACTAGCCCAGTAGTTAACCGGGGAGTTAGGAGGGAGGAGGAGCCCCCCCTTCGTTGTGTAGCGGGGAGAGTCACAGGGGGTTTGAGGGGTGCAGGTAACCCCACTCTATGGGGCCCGGGACAGCGCCCTGGAAAATTTTGGTTTTGGACCCTATGTTAGGTTGAGCGGACCTACCTATGGCTTTGTGCATGATTTTCGCATATGGTTTTGGACGCGATGGTTTTCGGTCCATGGTTTTGGACGCGATGGTTTTCGGTCCATGGTATTGGATGCTTTGGCATGTATAAATATGTATTGTAACATTGAAAAGAATATAATGAAAAGTCAAGCTGGTAGTCCCGGTTTTGGGATCCAAGAATCTCTGTGTATATGTGTTTTATGTGTTATGCTCTCACATTGTTTATTTTCTATGTTATAGAATTCATATGCAGGTAATTTCTGTACGGGGTTAAAACCTACAACAACTAAATATGAATCACTGTATTATGGAAACCACCACTGAATCATGTACTGAATCAATCACGGATCACTTAACCAATTACGGATCACCAAACTTTAGCATCATTACTGATCAATATTCAAATCAAGAACAACCAACCTAATCAACATTTCCAAACAGAGATATTCATGTCCAAGACTTCATTCGAAAACAACAACAAATAAACCAGACATCATCAACTGTAAACATCAAGCATTAGTTCAAACCCTGGTTTGTATATGTTACTTCCACAAGTCATATCCGCGCATGTACGTGCTTACCATACACAACACCCATGTACAGATCTTCACATACTAAAACATTTTGCATAATATATACACGACCTTACAAGGATGAATCTGTGTATGTATGCGCCTATTACCAAACACAAATTTCGCTACAAACATAACATCACATTGTGCAACCTTCATTATCAAAACTACAGACTTCTAAATAGTTCATTTAAATCACAACATCATTATAATTACAGATTCATCATTATTAGCTACTTTGACATTTACAACAAGTAAATCAATGAAGCATACTTTCGGATCTTTCATACTTGATTCTTCTCCATGCTCCGTAGAGCACACTTGTTCCAAATCATATCACACATGTATAACCCATTACTTGCACACATAAAACCTTGATCTCCATATCCTTATATAGATTTAGCCTTAGCCAATATCTTAAGTAAATCCCTTGGTAATGTCGTTAGAACTCTTTGATCGGATTAAATTATTGTTGTCACTCTCAATATAATGGGCCAATACCATGGTAAAGACCCCTGATATTCAAATTACCGTGGTGTGAATTTTGTACGTGAATTTTCCTCACACTACCTGCGTATGTACATGACCTTTCTTCTCATGACCCGCGTATACTTCCTCAAACATTACCTTTACCATCCATCTATCTCTGAAATAACATTACTTTGTCCATATCACTTGTAGCATTTGTATCACTATGCATAAACATCATGTTATCACAACTTTGACATATCTATAAATTAGGTTGTCATCAAGGACAACACAGTAGCCATAATGCCAACAATCTCCCCCTTTGGACTTGATGGCAACCACTTTGGTGCTTGTTCATCACCTGTAAATACCTACAAACGCATCTACAAATACCAATTCTTCTCACCAAGCATTCTTCTCCAAACACCAAGCTTCTCTCCCCCTTTGACATTAAGGGCAAAGGGATGACCAATACTGAATGAAGGCTTATCTCCCCCTTTACAGAGAAGATCATTGTAGGTTTGATCTATTGAATATGAAAACTGCATATTGACCATGCTCCCCCTAAGCATCTGTTGGACCCTCTAAAGAAATACAATAAAAACACAAGAATTTATGACTCAACCAATTATGACCTTTCCTATCACTAATTACTCTTGATTACATCAATCACCCAACACATTGGGGTTACATATTTGACCCAACATTACATTAATTGCCCAAAATAATGGGGTTTCATATATAACATGACTTGATCCCAATAGCACATACATGACTTAATTTTACAATGACTGCAACATGGGTCTTTACATGACATTTACATCAAGAGTCATGTATGACATTTATAACCAAAACTAGAGGCCTCAACCATGAGGTAGCATGATCATGATAGACATCAACAACCATCATACACCATATAGGAAACTGCAACATGAACATCTTATCACAACAACATATAATCAACATGAACATCCTCATCACCAAGAAGCTATGTAAGATAAGGCAATGTAGCATCAACTCTCCAATATCATCAACATGTGACCAAATATGCAACGCTTCCAAGCATCACCAAGCAATTGTAATAGAAGCATAAGATAGTGTAGTAAATCTTCGTCAGCAACTCATCCCCTTGACCTCATATCATTAAGGTCAACATGCTCTTTCCATATATAAGAATATCCATAATCATAAAGTATCAAAGATATATCAATTTCTTGTATCACAACGCCATAAGTAGCATATACATATTCTTTCCACGCATCAACAACATATGTGAGAAACAAGAGTAGCTTCAGCATCACAAGACATAGAATTGAGCAACAACATCATCAACTAACTTCTTCAATGAGCATAACATATGTATCTTTCTCATCAATGTTTGACAACAACAACTTTTCACATGTAGCTCAAGCAACATATAGGCATCATCTATAACTTACCCACATACATCCCATTCACATTGATGACATAATGACAGCAACATATCAATGTCAACAAACTATGGGTGAATCATAAACTCATCATCATCAACCAATGGCTATAGCATACACATCCTCCTCATCAAGTGTCTCAAGTAGGGTTAACAACTCCACTAAGTGCAACTCAAGCATCATCCATAACTTAATGACAAAATAACAGCAGCATATGTGTCTTCAACAATAACAACAACAACAATTGTGCATCACCAATGATATTAATTCATCAACATGCAACCGGAAATGCTCAAGAAACCATAATGCGAACAATGGACCATTTAGAAGCATAGAAAATGCTCCCCCTGAACCTATTCCGACTCTTATGATATTATATCCATTTCATCAATCAACAAATGCAACAATAATAATTTTCAACAACAGTAATATAGGATTTTACAACTACTCTTAAACTCGTCATGAAACAACATCATTCCTAAGCATCATATGGGCATCATTATCAGTCTGCGCTAAACCAATGCCAATGCAAGAATGCCAATAACCAACTGATAAAAACATATGAGAGGCTCCCCTTGAATTTGTGCCACTGTTTATTCATCACTAAGAAATATATGCGACTGTACAGATAAATAACAATGTATTCACACAATTGTCCCTCATGTGATTAACATACAAAAAGTAAATTGATGATTTTTCATAACTACATCTCCCCCTGAACATGAAATGTTTGTTCTTGTTCACTGTAACTTCATCAAATGCAGTGTTAGTAATATAAACATCACCAAAATATCAAGACATCATAGGGAAATATCATCTAGATACACTTGCGTAGCTCCCCCTGAGATCATACACCACTGATCCTGTGGACCTGATAATTATCACCTATTATCCCTGAGGTCATGTACCTCACTTTCACTCTACAACCACTATTAGAAATATGCTTTAAGAGCAATGGACTACAATGGGGACAATTTTCCCTACGTCTCTAATTGTTGTTCCTTCTTCCTTAAAAACTACTTGCACTTTCTAACCATGTGTTGAAACTTATCCCACATTTTGCTTCTATTCCAAATGTTTGACCTACAATTGGTGACCTTATGCCCAACCTTGTTACAAGTATAACATCTTATATGACCAAAATAAGGAGCAAAGGAATCATAATATTTATGTTTCGTATTCCTTTTTATTGCAATTAGTAGCTTTGTGACCAAACATGTTGCAAGCAAAACAATATCCCTTAAAGAAACCTGAGTACATGGGAGTTGATGATCTTCTTGTGAATCTGCTTCTACAATTGACTACAAAGTGTCCAAAGTTAAGACAAATAAAAATTCAGCATTATTGTGTAGAGGAGAGAATGATTGTTACTTCTATAGTTAGGAGAAAATGATTTTGTTCGAAGATTTTCTTTCTTTGGTTGTTGGATAGATTGACTTCTTAATTATTTACCTCGTTTTTCAGAGTTTGCTTTGATAACCTAATGATTGCTTGCACAATCTTGTGAGCTAGATTCTCCTTTTACATTTTCATGAAAACAAAGACCAAATTTAATGGAGGGATACCTTTGATTGCTAAGAATATTGTCCAGGGCGAGTTTTGAACTGGAGCTCCTGCGCCCCTGCATCCTTGACTCTTGCGGCCCTCTGCAGGCCTCCTGCCTGGCAGCCCCTGCTGCTGGGCTCTCAGTCTTCCTTCCCGGCATCCCTGCAATCGGGCTCTGCCCTCCTCCTCCGGCCCATGCTGCTGCTGGCTCTTTTCCAGCTTTCTAACTCCCATGGCTGGGACTAATCCCTCCCAGATGCAAGACAATGAAGACCAGGCTGAGATCTTTGCTTCTCTTATTTCTGAAAATGCTACCACTCGAAACAAACCCACAGCTTCAAAGTTCGTTAAGAAACTAGCTGACATCCCAAAAATCTCCCTTCCGCCTAGTCTTCCAAGGAAAGCAGTGATCTCTCTAGCAGAGAGAGGACTGGTTGGACAATTTACTAGCGTGTGGCCTTCTCCTAGAGCTGTTCAGAAATGGGTGGAGTGCAACTGGAATGCGAACATCCAAGGAAAAATTGCAATAAGATTCTATGGAAGAGGTTACTACACATTCCTCTTTGAAACCAAAGAAGACCGGAATCTCATTCAGAAATGGTCCCTACTTCATGGACTCGAGAGGTCTCTACCTGAACAAATGGTCTCCTGACTTCGACCTAGAAATGGATATACCTAATGCAGTCCTGGTTTGGGTTTGTTTGCCGCATCTCCCTCTTCATTGCTGGGGAGATGAATCGGTCAAAGCCATAGGGAACGCTGTTGAAAAATACATTGACAGATGCGAACCAAAGGACAACATGCACGCATGTGCAAGGATCTGTGTTGAAGTTGACTTAGGAAAGGGCCTCTCGGAAGCAATCAAGATCAAAGTGGACCAATGGACCCATATTCAGCAGCTGGAATACGAACAAATCCCATTCAAATGTAAGGTATGCCATGAATATGGTAATTTTTCTAATAGGTGTAGTAAACTAAAAGAAAATGAAATGATTGAAAATGCTGAAGCTAGTGAAGACACATGGGAACAAGTCAAAAAACAAAAAAACAAACCCCAAACAATCTGGCCCAAAACCAAAGCATCCCCCATAAATCCAAGCCGCACCCTTCTCCCCCCCTCCCATCTTGACCCAGCCAATACCCTCTACATCAAACCCCTTTGAATCCTTGGAGGAAGAAGATACTTCACCCCACTCTCCTCCTCCAATCAATGCTCTAGCAGTCATTCACTCCCCTTCTCAGATCCTCCCTTCACCCCCTCCTACCATAGACCATATACTAACAAGAAACAAAGTCAAAGAAGCAAGCAACAACTTAGAGCCACCAAAAAAAGTAGGCAGGAAATTGAATAAAGAAATAAGAGATGAAACAACAGCTAAAGAAATGGCCATAGGTACCCAACAAACGATGGACTCTTTTTTGGCCAAGCAAAGAGGAAGCAGGGAAAAGATAAAGGAGAAGAGCGGGGCTCACCAAAAATCCAATAAGTAATGAATTTGGTCTCTTGGAATAACAAGGTCTTGGGCTCCTCTCTAAAATCCAATGTAGTCCAGGATATCATCAGTCAAGAGCAGCCAGCTATCTTTCTAATCCAAGAGACCAAAATGTCCAACCAAGACTTCCAAAAATTCACAAAAAGACACAAAAGCTTTGAAGGAACAGCAACAGGCTCATTGGGTGCCTCAGGAGGAATAGGCACATTGTGGAACAAGAGGAAATGGGACCTCATCAGTCAAAAATCAACTTACTGGTGGGTCGGAACTGATCTCAAAAATAAAACCACAAAAGAAGAATTCACTGCGCTGAACATTTATGCTCTAAATCATTACAGGGACAAAGCATAATGTTGGGATTCTGTTAAATCAGAGTTGTAGGAATGTCAAAGAAGTAAGACAGTTCTGGGAGGTGATTTGAACTTAAGAAGAAACATTAAAGAAAAGATGGGAGGAAAATATCTTGCTGACCATCAAGAGCTGCTCTGGAAGAAATAATAGAAGCCCATAAACTCATTGACATTCCACCATGTAATGGAAAATTTACATGGAGCAATAAGAGAGCAGGAACTCATAATATCAAAGAAAAACTTGACAGGATTTTAATCCATGAAAGCATAGCAATAGGATTCTCTTCCATAAAAAGCAAGATCGTCCATGCCACAGCTTCAGATCACAAGCCAGTGGTCTTGATTCTAGATAGAATAGGAAATCTTGGCCCAATCCCATTCAAATATAATAAAACTTGGGACAGCAAGGAGGATTTCCACAAGATCATAAAAGACAGTTGGGAGTTGGAAGTCATAGTTAATTAAGAATTGGAAGAATTACAAGCAAGGTTGGTGGCGATAGTTGAAGAACTGGATCAAGTGAAAGCAACGCAAGAATCTATGTGGTGTGAGAAGGAACAACTATAATAGACACAAATATTAGAAACAAACAACAAGGTGAAATGATGCACAATGTTAGAACAAGTTTACATGGAGGTGGTGGTCGATCATGTCAAAATTGGTGTATCGGATGCGTGGTTGGTCATAAAAATTGGCAAAGCCATTTAGGGCTTAAAACACAAGTGAAATATTTCTTGGCGTAGCAGAAATTGTCAACATTGCTAGAGGAGAGAAAGCACAAGGACTTGGAACAATGCGCTAAGGAACAATACCATAAGTTGGCTGCATATGAATCCGAGTGTCAAGATATTATGGAAGAAGGATCATAATTGTGGTTTTCTCTATTGGAATTTCCAAGATCATTGGAAGTAATAGAGAAGATACAAAAGGTCGAAGAGAGATTCTGACAGATTGCGTAGAGTATGGGTGGGATGAATGTTGCAAAACTAGATTTTGAATCTCAATTGATTTTGATTAATTAACTATATTTCCTAAATTTAGACTTAGGAAGTATTAAAAAAATAGGTTAATAATATAAATGAGACACTTCTAGGTGGAGTTTCTAGAAACGATTCCTGGGTTATGTAGAGCTCATGTGTTTTAGCCTCTCCACAAAGTTTTGAGACAAGAATACCTTTGATGCTACAAAACTATCACTCCCTCTTAGCAAGGAAGATGTTCTAGTGTTGCACCACTATTACAACACCCTTTCTTTGTAACACCCTCTGTCCAATTGTTGATGTTTGGCCACTATGACTGCCTGCCACTACCCAACAACCATAGTGTAACTCTAATGTTGCATTTGTGTTGCTGCTCACACTACTATACTATTGCTAACTCTACATCTGCACTGTAACTCCCTCTCATTTGTTGTTGTTGCAACTGCACAACTGCAACTAAGAAGCATCCTAAATATTGAATCAACTTTATATGTTGCATCTATATCCCAAATCCTTACTGCTACTAACTACTGTATTGTCTATTGAAGAATTTATGCTGATGCTGACTCTACACTATGCCACTTTGCACTCCTCAACACCTGATTGCCACTAGTTTGTAACTTTCACTCGAGTAATCTAATTGCATCACTAACATTGATCCATTCTACTACTAAATATTGTTGCCCCCCATAGCCAAGTAACGATCCATGAGGTGGACTCCTCAATGGACCCTTTCGGCCAAATATATGCAACTCTCGAACTACAACTCCATGTTGCCCCACCTCTCTCCTCGAAGTATAAATACAAACATAGCAAAATTTTCCTCTAGCAAGGAGGACAACTTGTCTATCTCAGTAGAAGTTGTCGCCTAGTCTTGCTTCTCCTGCTTGTCCTTCTTCCTAAGAGGACATTGTGCATTGTAATGGCCAAGCTCACCACATCTAAAGCACTTGACCTTTGACAAATCCCTCTTCTTCTTCTTCTCCCCTTATCCTTGATTGGGACCGTTGGATGCTAGGGCCATATTTCCCCTTCCTTCTTAGTCTTCACATCCTTACTGCTATTGCTGCTGATGGTGCTCTTTACTAGAGCTCACCTCAACTCCTCCTGTTGTAGATCATCCTACATCATGTCCCATCCAGGCAAAGTGTCTTTTCCCAATATACTTTGGACAAACACTTTCCAGTCCTCTGAGACATTGTTCAGGGCTAACCATACAAGCTCTGTGGGTTGGGGTGCCTCCCCAACAACTTATAGTTGATATCGGTCCTCTTGAATCTTATTGAGGAAGGGATCCATGCCCTCACCCTTTTGCATCCTGATGCTTCTCAACTTCTCATAGAGAAACATCTTTTGCTACTCAAAAGAAATTTGATATAACATGGAGAGACCATCCCATATCTCCTTGGTAGTATTATTTATAGCTACATGTGAGACCATATGATCTCGAACTCCATCCAAGGTCATCTGTTTTGCCTTCACCATTTCCTTTTTGTACTCCTTTTGCTAATCCACATCCTAGGGTACTACTACCACATTTTCTACATAGGTCTTTAGACCATGCTCATCAAGGAGTAAAGACATTTTGGCCTTCCAAATGAAATAGTTGGAGGCACCATCTAATCTGTCTTGATATCTGAGCCTAAATGTGGCCATCTCGATTCTAGTCGAAAACTCCCTCTTTCCTTTTGCTTGGCTGTTGGATCTACAACTCGCTCCCTTATGGAGTGAGAAGATCTACTCACAAATATTGCCACTTTGCAACTCAAAAAATCAGATCTCTAAAAAGTCGAGATCCCCTGAGAGAAATTTCCCTCTGTGTGTGCTCTTTCTATTCCACCCGATGTTGATTTTACTGTTGCAAAACCCTTATGCGTCCAAGAAAGGAATTTGCTTAGCAAAAATCTGATTTGCTTCACCAGAACTACTTTTCGGCTTCGCTACTGTCTGCTGGAACTACTCCTATGCTCTGTGAATTTTTCTTGCCACCTACACTGAAAAATCTAACCCTTTTCCCAACTGTTCGATCAGCTAGGCCAACTTCTATGCAAATTTGGAAATCATGCTGCTAGACTCCCTCTGAATCTGGACGATTTCTATCTTTCACTTCTGAGCTTCCCTCCTGATCAATCTCACTTTGGTACAATGTGAAAATTTCAAGTATGAAATCCTATTGCAACAATTGGAATTAATTATTCTATTTGTTAATTAATTTAAGAATTTATTTGCTATGACAAATATAAAATAAATCACACTACAACCTTCACAAATAAAACTGCAAAAAATAATAACATTGGAAACTGAGAAATGCTAGCACACACATATAATAATCGACACAGTTATTTTTGGACAAATGTCCCCAGAAAAACCCAACTTGGGAAAATAGGTGCAACATCTGAGGGTTTTATATTATTAAGCAACAATGAAATTTTGAGTACAATCTGGATGCTAAAAATTGGCAATTTTGTAGAGAAAATACTAGAAAACAATTATTGAGGGAAATTACCCTCACTCCAAACAATCTTGACACTTGAATGCCATTGAAAATTAAGTCATCCACCTAGCCCTACGCAACTTCTGCATCACCTTGGTGCAGTCTACTAGTTGCTCAGGCTGCACTTGCGCTGCTTGCACTCGCATTGCCCGCACTCTCGCTACTTGCACTCGCTCTACTCGGAACAACTGGAAATCAAGTCGTCCTTCCTACTACTGATTGGGAAAACACTTCTATGACCCTTTGGAACTGAAAACATCTTCTTCCTTCAACAAATCAAACTAACCTTTGAAGCTTCTGCACAACTTCCTGGAGAAATTTCGGCCTCTTTGCAAATGCACTCACCATATCTGGAATTCTTCCTCTGGCTTCACTGTCCCTACCCCTTTCTATCCCTGCTTCCTTTTGAAGCTTGAACTCTTCCAGCTAGTGACTTTGGAAAATCGAACTTCCGAATGAAATCTATCTTTGCGTCTCCATAAGTGTCTTCTCCATCTGCCCATCAACTTCTTCTTATAATCTTCTTTTGGACCTCCAACGACCAACATTAAAACTTAATTAAGGGCCCATATTATTTCCCAGTCGATTCGTGTGAGTTTCTATATGATTTACACCCTATCTCAATTAATTAACCACATTTACTAAGTTTAGACTTAGGAAATATTAAAAAAAATAGGCTAATAATTTAATTGAAACACTTCTAGGTGGAATTCCAGAACTTTGACTTGGTGCTACATATCAACCTAAGATTGGAAGTCAACCAAAGGATAATAGAGCACCAAAAGCTCCAATGGAGCTTTGAGCTATCTCGATGCTTTTATTCCAAAACATTTTTTATTGGACTAATATCTCTTCTTCCACCATCTTAGTCTATTGTAAGAATAAGACCTGAGGCTTCTCCATTCTTATTAAATCATTTATTGCCTGGGACTTATAGGGGTTTATTAGACCCCTTACATTCCAAGAAATTGCTTTCATTTAGATTTTGAGGTGGATGAATTACCTCCTCTAGACCTGGTGTTGCCTTATTCTCTATTGCTTACATTTTTTAATATCCTAGTGATTTGGGATTGATTTCCCAACTTGATATTTTGCTCCGCTTCAACCTTCCTTTCCTCCTTATTTGTGGGCCTTCCTTTCGCTTTGAGGCTTTCTGTTTCCAGACTAGATGAATTGCTAGACCATTTCAACTTCTTTTTGGCACTTTTGGTAAGGACCTGACTTATTTCATCTTTAGTTCCTTGAGTCTCGTTATTCTGGTGCTGATGAGTTTTCCCTTTTCCATCAAAGGGGGCCAATGTCATATGATTTGGAGGAAATTGGGATGGTCTATCCATGGTGGACTCATGAACTTGGTTATCCATTTGAAGGTCTTCCATTGGGTCCTCCTCCATGATATTTTCTTCATTTTTTGTTGTAGGGACCATAGCTTCAAGCTCACCTTGAGATAATACATTGAAAGGATTCACCGAAGAGGAAGCTATATTTTTCTTTGAAGCGTTAACATTTTTGGAGCCACTTTGCCTTTATTTCCACCTCGTTACAGAGTTTTACATTACTCCTAATGGGAGGAAGTGAGGCAATCACCAGCTTGATCTTTGTTTTTCTTGCAATTATGAGAAAAGTGTCCGTAGTCATGGCAACTTTTGCATTTAAATGGTATCTGCTCGTAGTCTAATGCCTGAACTAAGCTCCACTCCCCCTGCGAGAGAATGATCTTTGAGGATAGTCCCTGCTCTAAGTCAGCCTCAATGTAGATCTTTATGCATGAGAGCTATTATTATTTTGGTTCCGCTCTATTAAAGGTAACGCCTGATAATGTGAGTCTTAAGATAATTGACATGCTTAACTTGCGGCTTGAGTAGTCCGACCCATCTAAGTTGCCAAAATCACTTGGCGATCGCACCCAACATGAGCCACACCAATCTTAGCATGGCTGGATTTTTGCCCACAAGGTTTCGAAGCAGTGACCTTTTCACCACGGATTGCCTTCATAGAACACCTTGTCTCCATCTATTATATGCCTTGTGATATATTATATATAAAGACATTATATATATTAATATATATATATATATTATTATTATATAATCTAAACTTTTCTTTTTTTCGAAACTAGGCGAGCCTAACGTTGGGGTTCAACCCCAATGTTGACCACCAAGGTTCGAAGAAAAGTGACTTTTCACCACGATTGCTTCATAGAACACTTGTCTCCATCTATTATATGCTTGTGATATATATATATATATATAATAAATAATATATATATGCCTTGTGATCTATATATATATATATAAACTTTTCTTTTTTTTCGAACTAGGCTGAGCCTATGTTGGGGTCAACCCCAATGTTGGATGGAAGAATGATTTGCCCACCAGTGGGATACTATCACTAGGATTATGAGAAGCTCGACTGAGCTTAGATGTTCCTTGGGATAGTTTAATTTCCCCAAAGGAGGCTTCCATCCTCAATTAAACACTTAAACTTATGATGCTTAAAAATCTTCACATGATTTTGGACAAAATTGACTAGAAAAAATTCTCAAAAAAGGGTTGTTTCATCTATTAGTTACACTACACACACACACACATATGAATTGGGTTTATCTCGAGTGGTTGGGAGGAATGATTGAGATCCCTCGACCCAGGTCTAATTCCCACAAGTGACATGATGAACTTTGATGCAATGGACAAAACATATATATATATATATGTGTGTGTTTGTGTGTGTTTGTTAAATAATGTGAGCCTTAATATCACTGACATGCCTAACTTGCGGCTTGAGTAGTTGCGACCTAGGGGCATATAAGCCATTAAAATCACCTGGGGATCGCACCTGCCCTAGCTGTGAGAGTGTTGAGAGAAGTGAACTAGTGACCTCTCAATGACAAAGGTACTTTAATGATGGGAACTTGACCAATTGAGCTAGTCCTTAGGGATAATACACACTCACACACATATATATATATTGCTGTTTAAAATGTACTTTTGCACTTTTGAATGCATCAATGAATTCAATATCATGAAAAGATGACAAGGAATTTCAACTTTGCAAATTAAACACTTAAAACTTATGATTCTTAAAAATCTTTACATGATTTTGGACAAAATTGACTAGAAAAAAAAATGCTGAAAAAGGGTTGTGTCATCTATTAGTTAGGCTACACACACAAATATGAATTGGGTTTATCTTGAGTGGTTGGGAGGAATGCCTGGGATCCCCCGACCCAGGTTTAATTCCCACAAATGACACAATGAACTTTGATGTAATGGACAAAACATATATATATATATATATATATATATATATATATAAATAATATATAATATTAATATAATATATAGAATAAAATATATATATATATATATATGTTAAATAATGTGAGCCTTAAGATGACTCACATGCTTAACTTGCGCCTTGAGTAGTCGCGACCCAAGGGCATCTAAAGTTGTTAAAATCACCCAGGGATTGCACCCGGCATGGGCCACATCAATCTTAGCATGACTAGATTTTTGCCCACGGGGTTTCGAACTAGTTACCTTTTCACCACGGAGTTGCTTAACAGAACACCCCGTCTCCATCTATTATATGCCTTGTGGGCTATATATATATATAATGTGAGCCTTAAGATGACTCACATGCCTAACTTGCGCCTTGAGTAGTCGCGACCCAGGGGCATCTAAATTGTCAAAATCACCCGGGGATTGCACCTGGCATGGGCCACATCAATCTTAGCATGACTAGATTTTTGCCCACGGGGTTTCGAACTAGTTACCTTTTCACCACGGAGTTGCTTAACAGAACACCCCGTCTCCATCTATTATATGCCTTGTGGGCTATATATATATATAATAATAAATTTTTTTTTTCGAACTAAGCTGAGCCTATGTCGGAGCCAGCCCAAATGTTCGATGAAAGAACTATTTGCCCACTAGTGAGATACTATCACCAAGATTATGAGGTCAAGCTTGAATGCCCCTTGGGATAGTTTAATTTCCCCAAATGAGGTTCCCATCCTCAACTCCTCCCATGAGATTTGAACTAATGACTTGGTGGGGACTAAACCCTATGCAAATCAATTGGTTTACATCTCATGGGAAAACCCAATTGACACATACACACATACATGCATATATATATGATACATTGAGTTCATATAAGTATATTTTTATAACCACTTTAAGTCCCATTGTTGACATAATCTTATAAATTTAAAAAACATTTAAAAAATTAAAAAACTAAACACCATTTTTATTATTAATTACATGCTACAAGTTTATTTATGAAATATTTATTTTTTGATTTGTTAAATTGTGTAAGCCATCAAAATCATTCAAAACTTACACCTAGGACATAACAACCCTTAACAAGGTTGGATATTCACATCACTAACTTTAAAAGTACACCGGTCACTATGTATTTGCTTCCTATTAACAAGTTAATTCATAAAAATATAATATTAATTTAAAAATAAAATATTTTAAAACTTCTCAATTTAATATTATTTATTTATTTAATAATCTTAAATTATTATTAATCGATTTAATAAAAGAAAATTATTCATTTATAATCTTGGATTTTTATTAATCGACATCATAAAAGAAAGTTAATCTCCCGAATGTGCTTCCCCAAATCAGGGCGGAGCGGGAGTTGGATTTTCTCTGGTAATCCACTGGCAAGCCAACAAAATCTAGTCTACCCCGATTGATCAGACCACCGGGATTTCTGTTTGATAGATTGTTTACACCACCATCCCGGATTTACCCTGTCGAGGGATGAAACCATGGAGATAATTGGAGAGCTAGTTAGACATCTATCTATTGATCGTAAAAAGGTTGACGTTCCTTCACGCAGCGGGCTGACGGCACAAGTGGTAAAGGGATTTCGATGTGAGGTAGGGTTCCCCCTGAGCAGTACATATGGACAGACTTTCTAGATGTTGGGACTTTAGTCCAATGCATAGGTCCAGATGAGAATTTACTGTTATCAAATGGTGAATCATTTACTATATCTCCATCTTATTTGACTATCAGATCATGGGAGGTACCATTCCTTGGTAAGGAAGGAAATGTCAGGCGAGATTCAGATGCAGGTCTCATCAGAGCCTCGATTATGAACTTATCAGTGTTAAAACAACCCTGAAGGTCTAGGGCTTCAATGTTTTGAGGTTTCGAGTGAGGAAGAACGTCATAAATGCCTTAAGAAGAAAGAGGATCCTGTCAATTTGCGCCCAGGAGAAATACAAAGTTAAATGAAATATTGGATTTGGTGGACCTGGCTATTGTTGGCCATTTCTGACAAAGAAGAATGGATAGTTATACCCTAATGGACTTATCAGTGTTCAAACAACCCTGAAGGTGTAGGGCTTCAATGTTTTGAGGCTTTGAATGAGGAAAAACAAATGAGGAAGAGCATCATAAATTCATCGAGATGAAAGACGATCCTGGCTATTGTTGGCCATTTCTGAGGAAGAATGATGGGTGGTTATACCCTAATGGAATGGGCGAATGAAAATCTCACTCCAGTGGTAGGCCACTCTCCTTGCTGTATAATTTTGGGTAAAGGATGGATGGTTTGGACTTTTAGGTCCGGGGATGAAGTCACAGTACTCAATAAGCGTTAGAATTCGGGAATACAACCCCATTCCTTAATCAATGGTATTTGGAATTTGATGCACAAACAATTCAATTGGGTGCTTTTTTCAGTTTGGGCAAGGTATAAATTTCACTGGCATTTCTACCTGTAAAGTAAATTTTTTTATGACAGGTTTCTATTTAAAATTGCCCTTGGTATGATGTTTGATTTGTGTTTTTACTTATGGTTTAACTAAACCATTATGTATTATGTGTGTTCTTTAACTTTTTGTTGTGATTTTTTTTTTTTTCAAATATAAGTTTTGTGTTATATCTTTTCAGTAAATTTTTTAATTCTTGTTTGATCATAAAATAAATTTCATCCAAGTAATATACATCCCAGTAATAATATAGTTGTATATGTTTGATATTATTTTGAAAGATGAAATATATTCAATCTTTGTCATTCCTATTGCCACTATTTAGTATATATGTAATTTTAAAGATTTTACAAATTATGTTAAACCATTCTTGAAAAGTTTTGAACTAACTTGGTTAAACCCATTAACTCTAATGCATTTTAAAGAGGAACAATCAATCTCATTTTTTCATGTGATAAGTTGGATTGAATGAGGGCCTTCAAAATAATAAAATAAGTTTTAATCCACTTTTAAATAGGAGTTTGGGAGGATTCTAACATTTAAAGCAATAATATTATATAAAACATGCATTTTGAAGAAATTCATAATCTTTTAACAAGTAAGAAGAATAGAGCTCTCCCGCCAGCATGCTGGCACATAAACGGCCCAAACCCACTAGTGTTCAGATTCAAGTATGAATGTATTGAACACATCATAGTCTTGGTAACCACACATTTGAGATTTACATATCCATCCACAAAATATATTTGTTTTTTAATCAAACTAATAAATAGACAAATTTTATAAAAACCAAGATTTGTCACTAGTGTACCAACACTAAAAAAACTACATAAAGAGGAACAATCAATCCCAATTTTTCATGTGATAAGTTGGATTGAATGAGGGCCTTCAAAATAATAAAATAAGTTTTAATCCACTTTTAAATAGGAGTTTGGGAGGATTCTAACATTTAAAGCAATAATATTATATAAAGCATGCATTTTGAAGAAATTCATAATCTTTTAACAAGTAAGAAGAATAGAGCACTCCCGCCAGCATGCTGGCACATAAATGACCCAAACCCCCTAGTGTTCAGATTCATGTATGAATGTATTGAACACATCATAGTCTTGGTAACCACACATTTGAGATTTATATATCCATCCATAAAATATATTTGTTTTTTAATCAAACTAATAAATAGACAAATCTTATAAAAACCAAGATTTGTCACTAGTGTACCAACACTAAAAAAACTACATAAAACTCTCAAAAATCAAACAGAAAACCACTATTTCACCTAGACAAACAAGAAATGTGAGTTCCATTATTTCTACTGGATAACTAAAAAAACTCCTTAATTTGATTACTCTATCCCCATAGGCTAGTGTTTTATATAACATACCAATGGCCTGTGGGTGTGGACATGATGTGTGAGTCTCAACCTTTAGGCCTCAGGCTTAAGTGCTTAGGCTTTAGGCTCAAGTATCTAATGTACAAGATTACATGATGCGAGTGAAGACAGAGACAAGTTTTTTCTAACAAGTCCAAAGGCCCACTATGGGTGAGTCTATACTTACCTTGAAATCTCAGTAGTGTTGAGGCATTCTATGCTTATCTTGGAGTTTCATCTTGAATTCTTCATATTGTGGGTGCTGCAAAGTGCGATGCTTATCATGGAGGCTCAACTAGCAGAATCACTAGCTTCTTTTATTTTTTGTGATTTTATTTGGAATTTGCTGTGTGTGTGAATTTGGATACGATTAAATTTTCAAGTCACTCATCAAACTGACGGTTTTAAAAATTAAGTAATCGTCATCATTGACGTGAAATTTTAAAATGGGTAGTATTTGATAGTTGAATAAGGAAAATATTGGTGAATACCCATCAAATTTAACCTCTTCCTTCTAGTATTAGTTGTAAAACTATTCATAGAAATTAAGAATGCTGTAGGTTCCTTTTATGAGGTTGGTAAGTCATATATTTACTTAGGGTACATGGGGATGGCTCAAATTCTTGTGTGAATGAACCTGAAAGGGGGTTTAATAGAGTCTATGGTAATTAGAAGAGGTTCTAAATCATTTTACCATACCATCAAACCTAAGGGAATGCCTTTTAAATGCAATTCATATATATGGGTATTTAGCAGCGAGTTACACATATCCTAACAAAGGGAAATTTTGGGCCAAGAAGAAGCAATTGAGTTATATTGAAGAATAATTGACAGGGGGCAAATAGATCACTAAGTTTGTGGTAATGACTATGGATAATGTGGTTCCAATCTCCTCATGGGGATCACCTTTTATAGATCCTTAACATTCCTCAGATTTAGTCATACACAAGACCTATATGTTGGAAGCTTCTATCAAAAGAATGGAGAGCTCAAATCAAACAGGCAAGTTAAAAAAACTATTATCCCTTGCAGAAACTAACATTTCTTATAAATTGTGTTTTAGGACTCATGGTTTAGGTGAAGAGAGCAAGGCGGAAGAACATTTGAGTAATTTTGGTACCTAGTTTCTTTGGGATAAAAAACCCCAAATTCTCCTCCTTTTATTCTAATATCTTGGTTAGGGGAGTCACCTGTAGAAGAGAACTCATTGTTTGGGAAAATCTATAAACTTGAATAGGGAACAAAGAATTCAAGAAGGTCTAAGTGAAACAATTCTCTGGAAGTTCCAAAATATAATCTTAAATTGAGAAGTAAAGGCTCTACAATTTTTTCAGGAAGGATAGAGGGAGGCTTTGTTAGAAAATCAGAAAGGCAGAAATATTTTCATATCTTAATAATTACTTTTGATATATTTGAATTCTTATTATCTTCTTATCATCAAGCAACTATTAAAACCAAAAGCATGAAGATCAAGACAACAAGTGACACAGTATGTAGACTCTTAGCCAGGGCAAAAACCCTCTCCTAGGGAAAAACCCATTTTTTTCTCTTCTTTAAGAACCAAATCAAATGAGACAACCAAGACCACTAGACCAACAACAAGACCTCCTCCATCCACCAAGTCAGCCTTCCAACCATTCCTCCTTCATCAAGATGAATATGCACAAGTCAACAAGCCTTTGACCATCCAAAGTCAACTTAAATCTGCTCCAAACAATGTCTTGGCCATCCTTCTTATCTCTGCAACTATGACATGTACCTTTGGCCCTGCCATCTGTTCCTATGCTTCAGATTTTGCTCGCACATGTGAGCCAGAATAGCAGGATTTCGTTTCTTCAAGACTTGATAAGATAACTTTCTTTTCCTTGAGATTTTCCTTCTCTTTATTATTCTTTTTTCACACTTCTTTTTCTACATGGGTTGCAGAACGAATTCCTTGATTGGATTATATCACAATAGATCGAAGTCAGCATATATTTATAGTATCCAAGAGGGACAAAATTTCTTCACGAGGCCGACTTTGATAGATGAAGAAGCCGACTTGGTGGAGGAGGGATAAAACTCATTTTTGACACAAAAATATTTTTCTTTCTTTACATAAAAAACCCAGAAAGGGTCTAATACATGATGACTAGGACTATGACTTATGATACAAACCTAAAAACGATCAATGGGTGCTTTGACCTATAAACAAAATAAATAAAACATGAAACCCATGCTTATAAATAATTTTAATTTTGATCTTTATAATAATTTTTTTTCTTCTCTTTACAAATATGTGAATCACATTATGTTAAGAGCTAAACAACAATTATGAAGATCGATACCAGTAACATTTTCAATACTCCATCTTAACTAGGGAGGTATTCATAATTGTTCAACTGGTACAAGGATGACCTCAATTTGGAGTGTTCCAAGAAGAATACAACAACATATACAATGCTAGATACCATCAAGGCCAAAAACTCCCAATATCAGTCCAACAGGGACTAAGGTGCAAGGTAGCTTGCCACTATAGGTACCATCAAGCTACAACCTTGGTATCAATCCAACTGGATATAGATACCATCTAGGCCTCTATGCCAAGACACCAACCCTCACAGGGATCTAGGTATCATCTAGGTCAAGGTATCATCACTAAAACAGAGCTCCATATTATCAAGACCAAGATACCCTCCCACATAGGGATCTAGACATCATCAAGGCCAAACTATAACTGAGATCTCAATACCAACTAGGCCAAGATGTCCTCCTAATTACCATCATACATGCATGTAACCTAAGGTACTCATCTCTCCCTCTTAACCAAATCAGAGATATCCACCAATCCAAGCACGCTTATCAAATATTCAAACTTCTTAGGGAGAGATCAACACATCAACTACTTGTTCATCCGTCAGAATCATACTGTAGCCTCACAACCCCAACCAATATCAAACTTCCAATATATTGGTTCTTACTATCAATATGCTAGCATAAAATTTGGGGTCCTCAACCATTCAGATGCTGCTTATAATATCCAAACAAATCTCGACGAAAGCTTCCTTTTCCAACCTCTCAAGCAACACCATACTCAACCTCAACACTATTCAAAACATCCAAATCTTATTCACGACACATCAAAACTAACCACTAATAGTGCTTTAGCTATTCTCTGATCTCATTCTCTCTTCATGGCCTTCACTAGACGTATGGCTGTTAGTCTTGGCTTAGTGCATGACACATGAAGCAGAGAATCACGTCCTCCCTCTCAACTAGGGAGATGAGTTCATCATCAACAACTTTATTCTTCCAGCTACACAGGCTCTTTCTTTTGCATCATCATGTCATCGAAGAACTCAACCTTTCAAAACATCATTCCTCTTATCTTTATATGGCAACAAGGTTACCTTTCAACCATGAATGTAAACTTCAATGTCATTAGGGTTCTTATAGTTTCCTCTTTCCATCATGCTCAACATCATCATAAAGTCATCGTCAAGAATGAGGCAGACATACAACTTTACAACCTCTTGAAAACTATGTACCTTCAAATCTCATCAACAAGTATAACCAAGCACAAATATATATGTACAAGAGCATTAAATTATCTTTATCAATCTAGGGTTATCAAAACTTTAAATAAGAAATTAAACCTTAGATATCCAAAATCCATACCTTGTTAGGGTTTCAACCATTGTGGAAGCATTTGTTTCACTTTCATGCCCTAGGATCTTATGTCAACTTCTAGTAGGGTTTTGTCATAAACCCTAGTCATCATCACCAAACCGTAAAAAGCTAGGGTTTCATGAAAGATAAGGGTTGATTTAATCTATAAAACATACAAATTTTCTTGTTTCTATAGCAAAACCCTAGAGGTGAGAGAATCATTACCATAAATAGATTTTAAAGACAAAATGATCGTACCTGCTCATATGATGGGGACCTGCTACAAATATTAAAATTTTACACATACCTTGAGTTGCTTCTTCTACAAACTTTGAAAGGGCTTCCTCTTACCATGATAGTATCAACATCTTCATGGTCCTTCTCCATATGAGTCTACTTTCATCAGAGTGCCCAAGGGTCCAACTTGATTACCAAGTTACCATTCCCTCTATTCATAAGATCAACATATCTTTTTGTTTCCTTCAATAAGTACCAGCAACATTCATTGACAAGTACTACCAAGTAAAATATACAAGTACAAGAGCATGATTATGATTGACAGTTTAGGGATACTTTAGAGAGGGGAAATTTCTAGAGTTTCAGATTCAAACCCTAAGACTTTTGATATTACCTTTATAAACATCAATCCTACGGTTTGATCCTCAAATCAAATTCTACCCTTACAAGGGTTGCCATTTCACCTTAGACTACCTACAAGCCTTAGAGACCAAAAACTAAAATAGAATGGGGTTAGGGTTTCTTTTTATGGTTCACCAATACCAACTATGTTTTACAAGAACTTAGTTGTCAACAACCTCCAACAATATGAAGATTAGAAACCCTAATGGAAATCTAAAAAATCCTAATCCAAATTAGGTTAGACCTTATATGGATAAAGCAATTATATGTACCTCAAGAATTACATCCCTTAGTACTCCAAGATTACAAGAAGTCTGCTGCAAAGGTTTCTTCAAGATGCCATGATCTTCTCGCTGCTCTTCCAGAGATGTCGAGTTCAAGGATTGCTTCCAAAGGTATAATTTCTTTCCAACCAACCATGCTTCCTTCAATTTGAATATGCATGCAATCTCTTTGCTTCGAATCTTTTCACATAAACTATATGATAGTCCGCTGTAGTTTCGATCTCTGAACTATTTGTAAATTTTGGATTTTGTGAGATCACTGAACCTTTGGTCCTTTCGTTAGGGCTTTGTTTTTCATTGTTGAGTCATCTAGATCAAGGTGTTTTGTATTGCTTCGTATTATTCTCGTAATATGTCTCAGAATTACTGCTAGTCTTTGGAGGAGATGACATACATCATTGTTTATGCATATCATTTTAATGTCTTGGAAAGAACTCAGTCTTAACTCAGATCATGGATCAAGAGCAGAGAAGAGAACCCAGATCATATTGTCATGCCTTCGATATTATGCGTTCAAGATTTCACATCGTCACACCTTCCTACACATCAAAATGCAAACCATACATTTCAGAGTCTTGTATTCAAGGGAGAAACTCGCATCCTTAAGAGTGAACTTGCAACATAGACCATTAAGAATAAACTTTGGATTATTGATAAGAAGAGTCTTGGATCTTAGTTAGATGTTGTAGTATGTTGGATCTTGGTTATAGTAATTTGTGTAACTTGGATCATATGCACATGTTGTAAGAGCAACTCGCACCACATATTCACATCATATAACAACAAGGGCTAAATTCCACTTTAGACAACTCATTTGATGGAGATGATGATTGCGTTGAATTCCTCTTTTGGAGAGGACCAAAATTGGTCTAAAGATCATCAAATTTGGACAAGTAGAAATGTGTTTTTGAATTTATGCCCACATGTGTAAATTGTCAAGGTTGGCCGCCACATCATCATGTAGGCTCAGGAAGCCTAAGAGTCATATCACTTCACCCTCAACGACTTGTATAAATATAAGTGACCTCTCACCTCATTTGGCATCATCATCACTCACACATTCTTCTCTCTCCTTCTCTCATTGGTTCATATAGCTATTGGGCATATTCTTTCTCTCACACGTGTGGCAAGGAGGACGAATTTCAAACAAAATTACAGGGCTGAAAATTTCAGTCTTTCTTGCAGTTTGGCCAGTGTCGACCAATGTTGACTTTGGCTTTCCAGGAAGATTTTCAGTTCGATCTCTTGGGCAATTTTCTGTTTGGGCAGGCCACACTCTTTGGCACAGAAATCGTGGTGTTATGAGCACTTTGACTGCAAAGATAAATTGCAGGTTGACCGCAAACTTCATGACAGAGTTTGACTGCCGACTTTGGGACTGTTTTTGGCTGACTTTGACCTCCTGTTTAGGCCGAGTTTGACTGGGTATGACCGAGCTGCTTTAAGGACATCTTGCTGCTACTTCGACAAGCATTGACTTTTTGGTTAGGCTGGATTTGATTGTAGATTTGACAGGGATGTTTTGACTTTGATTTGGCAAGTCAACTTTGACTTTTTGTACTCTCTTTCCGCTGAACATTTGATATAATAATAAGAAGTTTTTTTTTTTTTTGGTAAATAAGATAGTATATTACTTGGTAAACTGACAGATTACAAAAAGGGTTGTGTGGGAAAGAACCCGACACAAGACCCAGCCGAAAGCTAGTGCTGGTCATAACATAGGCTGTATTTACAGTACTACCCAGGTCCCAAACAAAAGAGAGAACAAAGTACAAAAGTGGAGCCGAGAGGTACTCTCATTACAACAATTTCAAAATATCAAAATTAGAAGCCAAGAAAGGAGAAGAACGCTTTATGGCGGTTGACCATCAAGATTTTATTAATCTCCGCGACAGACAGATTTTCGCGGAGGCAGAAGAACATACACATGGGAAGAAAAACAATGAAGGAAACTGACTGCATCACTCTTGGTTGGTGGTGGGCCAATCCTCATCCAGACGAATGGGAGTCTCCTGAGAGCTTCCCTCCTGCTGCGCGGTGATGACCCGACGACTTGTGGAGGCCCCAAGGTCCTCTTTCTTGATGCTCGGGATTCCTTCAGTGGTTGAATGGGCCTTTATTGTCGACTTCTTCTTGATGACAGTATAATTTAGAGCGTCTTGAGTGATAAATCTGCAATGGTGGATGGCTTCTACATACACTACAAACCTTTTAGTGAGCCGGTCAATCTTAGTTTCCAGAGTCTTGGAGCGTTCCTCTTATTCCTGCATAGCAAGCCCCATGATGGTCTTCATTTGCCACCATGTTTCAATTGTATGCGCGTGGAGGTTTTCGCGCGCCCGGGTGAGAGCAAGGTCCGAAATCCAAGAGAATTTCGCCTCGACCTCCTCCGTGGTGACCTCTCTTCGGAGAATATTGGCATGGGCCTCCAAGTCTGAAATCCGCTGCTGAGTTTCTGGATTAACCGCCGTCGTTTAGCACAACGCTGCGCGGCTAGCAGTAGTCTCCGCGCGAGTGGTAGGGCCTGGGCCCAAGGACTGCCAACGGGAGGCTGCGCGCACCTCCCCTACTTGGACCACGGGTGGAGCCATTCCTTGGAGCCATGAGAGAAACCGAGTGACAGGAATGCAGGGCGAACCAGAGAGCGAGGGAAAAACTGAGGAGGGAAAAGGCAGTGAGAAGAATGAGAGGAAGAAGGGGGAGGGGAGAATTTATAGAGGCCAGGAGGAGGAGGGAGACCAGAATGAGGGAGAGGGGGCAGGAAGGGGAAGCATGCAGAGATCTGAGGAGGGGCAGAGGAGTAATGGCAGAGCAGAGATGGTGAGACTGAGAGACGACAGTCACACAAGGGAGAGGGGAGGTGGCATCGCAGACTCTGAAGACAGGCGAGCCAAGGATGAGTCTGTACTCAAGTCTCCTCCACTTGTCGTTCTCATTGAGTAGAAAATCCATCTTGTAATGATGAAAAGTACACAGACAATTATTGTTCAGTAGTTATCTTCTTCATTGATTGATGCGCATTGCTGACGGAGTTCCCCTTCCTCCAATTCCTGCCACGCTTAGGACTTCAGGCGTAGGGTACCAACCGTACCCTCATTCGCCAGTCTGTCCGCGAATTTATTTCCTTTCCTTCTAATTGCTTGAAAGTGGAGGCCAACCATGCTGTCAATTCCCTGCTTGATCCGTTGTATTATTTTGTTTAGGCGCCAATTTTCCGAGATCTTGTCCACCTCGATACTGTGCTAAAGTTTTTTGCCAATTTGGGTAGCCAGTGTGGAATTTTCTTCAACTATTAGAGGACTAAGGTTTAGGTTGTGCCCTATGGCAATGCCATGTTCCAGGGTATGAAGTTCAACGGCATTGTTGGTGGCTGAACTAAACCTATATTGCGCTCATAAATCCAGATTTTCTCACCTTTAGAGTTTCAGAAGACCCCTCCAAAACTTGCTGGGCCTGGATTCCCTTTAGCTTCGCCATTGTAGTTGAGCTTGAAAGTCCCCTGCTCTGGTGGCTGCCACGTGTTATTTTTATTATCATGCCTGGGGAGGGGAGTGACTTCGCGGACCTTGATATGAAGGAGATCCAACATTGAGAGAATTCTCACTTTGTAGAGGGTGGGAGGGGATTTGACAGTCTGAGTGGGTAGAGAGGTCAGTGTTTCGTGAAGCGCGCTTTTGATCTTCGCGATAATGAATTCCTCCTAGATGGAGAGGTCGCGAAAGATTCTTGCGTTGCGTTCCTTCCACAGAGCCTAGCAGATCACACCAGGTATTAAATTCCATGCATATTTAACCAGGGGATGGGGGGAAAAGACCGTTCTCCAGTTCGCGATGGTGCTTTGTATGGAAGAGGGGTCCCGATCAGAGCTTTTAAAGACTAAAGAAATCCAATTCCATACGTTGGACGTGAAAGGGCAAACATTTAACAAATGATTGGGGGTTTCTTCTTCTTGTTGGTAGAGGGGGCATCTCGAGGGGCCAATAAAGCCTTTTCTTCTTAGATTGTCCCACGTTAAAAATTTTCTGTGCATGACCTACCAAAGGAAGATAGAAGTTTTCGACCAGTGCTTCCTATCCTAGATTGCATTCCATTTCAGATATGGTTGGAGTTGGTCGTGCTTTGTTATGTATCTGTAGGCTTCGCTTAAGATGAAGTGTCTTGTTGAGTTTTTCTCCCATCTAAGTTTATCCTCAACAAAGTCGTGGAGGATTTGTCTTTTTTGTAACTCTGAGGAGAGGTTCAACCAGGTTTGGGGGTTCATATGGGGAGTCCATTCCTCGTGATTGATCCACTTTCTTCATTTGTCATTTTCTTCACTTTTTCCCCACTATTGGTTGACTTTGATCTTCCCTCTGTTTTGCATTTCACCCTTGATATGTTGATAATGATCTTGATCAAGTTTCGGCCTTTGTTGCTAGGCATCCTCCCAGAAAAGAGCCTTGTTCCCACTGCCTATTTCCTAGAAACTGTGTCTTTGAATGGTGTCCCTATTCTCCCAAGCTTGATTCCAGATGATAAACTTTGATGTTTCCATTGAGCCTGATGATTTGCTCTTGCGTTAAGGAGGGAGTGTACTTTGCTTTCCAGAGGGTACCTCAAGGGGAGTTGGGGTTAGCAATCCATCTCCATAGGTTTTTGGCTCCCAAGGCCTTTCCTAGGAGGTCTATATCTCTAACACTGAGGCCACCGTCTTTTTTGGGTTTGCAGATTTTTTTCCCAAGCTACAAGAGCCCATTTCTGTTTGACCTCTACACCTCTCCATAAGAAGTTTGTCTAAAGGTTTTTGATTCTGATTGAAATCAATTTTGGGGTAGCCAAAGTCGAGTACATGTAAAGCGGGATGGCCTAGAGGACAGATTTAACCAGGATAAGACGACCAAAAAAATTTAGAGATTGGAAGGTCCAATTGGGCAATCTTTTCTCCGGTTTGTTTATCAGGTTCTCCCAAGTGGCTCGGAGAGAGGCCTATCTGTAAGGGGAACACCAAGGTAAGTGGAGGGGAGAGAGCTAATAGGAATGGCCAGGAGTCTGGTGATGTTCCTGCACATGGGTTGCGGAGTGTTAAAGAAAAACAACTTGGATTTAAGGGGATTGATGGAGGTGCCAGAAGTAGCAGAGAAGTCTGTCAGGATGGACATGAAAGAGGAAGCCTCTTTGATGGAAGGGAGGCCCATGAGAAGAGTATCATCCACAAATTGCTGGTGAGTTGTAGGGGGGGCATGGGCATGGGGTTGGAGACCAGAGAGCTTATTTTCATGCAGGGCAGCAGTGATAGAACGACTTAGCCCTTCTGCCATTATAACAAAGAGGAAGGGAGAGATTGGATCCCCTTGCCTGATACCCCTTGTAGGATTGAAGGGTTGCGAAGGTGATCCATTCATGAGGATGGAGAAGAAAGCTCTTGACGCCATAGCCATGATCCACTTGATGCTTTCTTTGTGGAAGTCGAAAGCATCCAAGATCTGTCTCATATAGTTCCAACTAATTTTGTCAAAGGCTTTTGCCATATCTAGTTGAATCATCATACCAGGTATTTTTTGGGATTTGAGAGAATGAATAAGCTCATGAGAGAGGATGATGCTATCCATGATTTGTCTTCCTTCCACATAGCCAGACTGTTGGTGGGAGATGAGGAGAGGGAGGATGACTTTGATTCGATTGGCAAGAACTTCGGAGATTATTTTGTATATGACATTGCAGAGGGCCATGGTGTTGAATTTGTCCCGGGAATCCGCAGAGATTCCTTTGGGTATCAGAGTCGAAAAGGTGGAATTGAGGGCTTTAAGGACAGACTTCTGAATTCTAGATTCCTCCACCAGGGTATATGGACATCCAACTTTATGATAGGCCAACAAGCTTTTGTAGAAATCAATAGTGAACCCGTCTGACCTTGAAGCTTTTCCATTGGGCATCCCCATGACCACATCTTTCACTTCCTAGAGGGATACTTTCCTTAGGAGCATTTTGTTATGGTCCTCCGTGAGGATTTTGGGAATATTCTTGGTGATCTTCTTGATATCCTAATCCTGATCATTGCTTGGCTCTTTGAGAAGAGATCTTAAATAGTTGGTGAGCTCTGTTTCCAACTCCTCTTGAGAGTGAATGAGATGACCCTCTTGGTTCTTCAGAGCCAAAATTCTGTTGTTCCTCCTGTGCTGTATTATTGTTTTGTGGAAAAAGGCCGTGTACCTTTCCCCACATTTTCGCCAATTTATTCTGGATTTTTGTTGCCACAACTTTTCTTCTTGAATGGCTCTTTCATCCCATCTTTGTTGTAGTAGTTGTTCCTCTTGCTTACTAGTCTCCGTTAGCCCTTCTTTAATTATAATTTGTTGAAGAAGTTCCATTTGGTGTTCCAAGGTTTTTTATCCGTAATGATATTGCCAAATGTTTCTCTGTTCCATTTTTTTATTTCCTCTTTGATATGTTTTAACTTTTGTTGAAAAGTATACATTTTGTTTCCATTTCTGATGGGAGAGTAAGTCCACCATTGTTTCATTTTTCCATGAAATCCGGGTGATTCAACCAGAAGACCTCAAATCTAAAAGGCTTATTCTTTAGAGTCATGGAAATTTGAATCTTGAGAGAGATAGGCCAATGATCAGGCAGTGCTTGTGGAAGGATTCTCGCCTCCGTTTCCCAGGAGGTAAGATAGGTTGCCTCAGATAGGAGGAAACAGTCTAAACGGGAGGCTATTTGACAGTCTCCTCCTCTTCTGTTATTCCCAGTGAATAAGCCATTGCTAGTGGGAATGTCAATGAGGTTGAGGTTTTCAATGGTGGCAAGGAAAGCCTTAGAGTCCTTATCTAACTTCCGGATTCCTCCTTCCTTTTCAGATAGGTTAGTTATCATATTGAAATCACCTGCAATGATTTTGATGGGGTGGTGCAGAGGGTCAAGGAGATTGGATATGATTTGGAGCATTTTGATATGGTCTATCACCTTATGCGGGGCATAAGCATTGGTTATACTAATGGTCTCGTTGGTGCCTATGAGTCTCAGGATCATTGTTAAGGAATGGTGAGTGGCTAGAGAAGGTAATAGGTTGAGTTTGGAATTTTCCCAAAAAGTCATTATGCCCCTCGCCATGTCGGTAGTCGTATTAGCCAAGGAGCTGTAAGGCTTGAAGCGTGAGTTGAGAAGGAGGGGAGGGTGAGTTGAGTCTAGTTTTGTTTCTTGAATGAGGAGGATGTCAGGATGATCAGACAGGACTCTGCTTTTTAAGATGCGTTTTTTCGCAGGACTGTTAAGTCCCCTAATATTCCAAGAGATGCAATTCATTGACATGGAGATGGGTATAGAGTTAGAGCCTTTACCTTTCCTTCATTGATTAGCTTGGCTCCTAGTTCTTGAAGGAGCTAATTGGTGGTCTTTCATCCTCGCACTTTTCTTGATGCTTTGAGGTTGAGTCCTTCCACTGGGATATTGGCTAATATGCCTTTTGAAGTTGTACTTACTTGTGCTGGATGGCGGGCTTTGAGTTTTAATTCTTCCTGGAGGAGATAAGCTCCTTCGACTTTTTGTAACTGTTGTTCTGATATGGCATTTATTCCTTTTTTGTTTCCATTCCTCTGCAATTGTTGCAAGGTCTACCCCCTGCAGAGCTTCCTCTATTGCATTTTCCTCTAGTGTTTCCTCTATTTCTACTTGCTGCAATTTTGTATCCTCTAGCGCCTGCTCTTTACCTCTGTTGGTATTGCCTGTATCCCTTTCATCTTGGTTGCTGTCTACTGGGTGCATTTCTTCCTCTCCTGCTTCATCTGCTATCACTTCATTAGGGTTCCTTTGCTCTTGGTTACTGTTCAACACCTTGAATTGATTTTGGCTTGCTTCTTTGTATAGGTTCTTCTTGGGGATAGCTTTCTTCCTGTTATTCTTGTTCCTGGAGATTACTTTGGTGAACCCTTCGCTGTCTTTTTGTTTATTTACTTGCTCTTGTGTTTGAGGGGTTTTATTCATAAGATAATCTCGGAAAAGATGCCCATGCTCGTGACACTTTCTGCATCGGAAGGGACTTTTTTCATAGTCTATACTTTGCAGCCAGACTTCATCCCTGAAGATTAATTTGATTGCTTCTGGCAGGGCACCAAAGACGTCTATATATACGCAGATTCGGGTGTAGGAAACATAGTGACCCGTTCTGGTGCCTTTTGACATTTTGATATACTCCCCCAGCTGGTCTCCAATACCTTTTAAGACTGAAGGAGCCCAATAATCAGTAGGTAAGGAGTAGAGGCGTACCCAGACTGGAACCCTAGTGAAATCCTCTTTTTCTGGTGTGAAGTTCTCCCTCCAGAATCTCATGTATAAACCGGCTGAATTGTAGAAATAGGGTCCTCCTTAAAAAATTCTCTCTATCTTCTAGGAGGTCAAAGATGATTGGGAAAAATCCTTTGGAGCCTAGCTGAAGTCTAATCTCCCCTTTGGGTTTCCATTTGCTTTGAATCCACCAGTTCAGGGCTCTTTCAGTTGGCCATATTCTCATGAACTTTTGTATTCTCTATACTCAATTACCTCGGGGTCCTGGATTTCTAGTTTTGGGATTTTCTTGGCTTTGGGATTACAATTATTCTTGGTCTTTTTCCCCTGATCTTGCGGCTGCTCCTGAGATTGTGAAGGATTGACGTTGGCAGGGAAGGGCGTGTCTGCGTGCCCTTGTCTGCCCGAGTATCCTTGGTTGATCTTTTCACTGTGTCTTCGTTCCTTTTTGGTAGCTCATTTTGCTGTGGATGCGTAGTTTCTTCTTTGTCAGAGCTTACTCTTGGTGGCGTACAGAAGGCAGAGCTAGAGGCAAACTTTGTGAAGAATGAAGCTTGGTCTAGCGGCTATCCAGAGACCATATACTTAAAAGGAGTGGGCATCGGGTTGCTGAAGCGGATCTGCCATGGTGGGTAGGGCCCCAAAGGCCAAAATCAGAGGCACCTAGGGGAGATCGCGAAGCTCGCACAAATCCTAGAGCGCAAATCTCAGCTCAATTTTTTTCAGTTCCCTGTATCATAATAATAAGAAGAATTGATCAAACCCCATCTTGGGTTTTTTTCCCTGGAATCCACCAAATCTAGTGTCTTCTTGTCTTGGCTTGTCTTCTGCATTTTGTTATTTCATTTTCTATCTACAGTTATTGTCAATGTGATTAATGGTTAATGTGATTGCTATTGGAAAACTAAATTGGAAATTGTCTTTGGGCTGTAAAAGGAACATTGAAGTAATGTGCAAAGCATAGAACATACGATTGTTAACTAAAATTAACATGGTATCAGAGCATACGTGAAGACAAAGCCCAAGCAAGAGAGTGAAAAACAATCACTATGGGAGATTTGTTAGACAAAATTATTGGTCTAGCCTCAATGGCTACTACATCTTACTTCAAATTTGAGGATAAGCTCAAGGACAAATCTGACTATCATACATGGAAGATGACTTTGGAAGAGCATGATGCCAGGGACTATGTGCAGGGAAGAGTGGTGGAGCCTCCTTCAAATGCACTTGTTGCTGCAAAGACGAGGTAAAAGAAAGGTGAGGTCAAAGCTAAGAGAATTATCATAGACTACATTCAAAAGCACTTGGTTGCCTATATTTCTGATTTGGGAACATCTAGGGAGATGTATGATAAGCTGGTTGGGATGTTCAAAGTAAACAATGCAAATTAAATCTTCTTTCTCAAGAACAAGTTGAAGGACATCAAGATGGATAAAGGGGAGTCTATCCAATCCTACTTTATGAGAATAACACAAATCAAGAATGACCTACTATCTATTGGAGAAGTTATTGTTGACAGGGAGCTCACTCTCATTGCACTTGGAGGTCTCTTAAGAGCATGGGATGTGTTTAGCACCACCATTCTTAACAATGACAAGATTCCTCGTTTCGATGAATTATTGGCTAGATGCACTCAAGAGGAGATGAGGATGATGGAGAGAGACAAGCCTTCAAATGGAAATGAACCTACTGCTTTCTCCACTCATGCTAAGATGAAAAATAATGTTGGTCCGAGGAGACAGGGTCAAGGATTCAAGCAAGGATTCAAAGAAGTAAGAAAATGTTGGAATTTCTAAGTCTATCTGTTAGAAATCCTTCATGTACTTTCTGATTTATTTCTGCCTACTTGTTCTGTTTAATTAACAAGTTATTTACCATGTAAATACTGAATACAAGTACATGCTCAACACATTACAGATCATCCACTGAAGGAAAAACAAGCACACAAGTGACACCGTTGTTTTTGGACTAATGTCCCCGGAAAAACCCACTGCGAGAAAACCGGTGCAGCTATATGAGGGTTTTATTATTAAGCAGTTTCAGAATACAATCTGGGTGCCAGAAATGGCTCACCCAACAGAGAATGATCTCGGCAGTAGTACTTATCAGTCGGAGACGGATATTCCGGCTAAAACCCCAGATGAACAATCCCAAAACTCTCAGCTCCAATATGCCCCACGAAATCTCCAACGTCTGCCTCTAGGGACTGCGTTAGCCTCTCTGGCCCAGCGTCACCCCAACTCGCCCTGCGTCAGGCTCTAGAGGCACTGGTCAGCCTCTAGAGCCTTTGCGTCACCCACGCCGGCTCTCTCTGGCATTACGCAGCTCTTGGCTGCCTCCGCGTGGCCTCTAGTTGGCTCTGTGCCCCTCTCTCTTGGCTTCTGCGTTGATGCTCCCAGTACCCTCTCTGCCTTTCTGCTTCTGTATTCACTGCCCCTTAGCTGCAACTTTGATCACTCCTTCGATTTCCTCAGCAAGCCCTGCCCCAAAAAATCGAATTCTTGATCAACTCAGTGTATTTTCCAAGTGACCCTCAAGCCTCCTCTTATAATTTTCTCGTTGACAATTCAACGACCAAGATTAAGTCCCTAACCAACGGCTAAGATTAACTCTGGCTTGATCCATGAATTTTGGACCCTTCTAACATAGTTTTATATTAATTCACATTAATATTTTTTTTCCCTAAGTTTAGGCTTAGGGACTCCATTAAAAATATTAATTATTTTAATATCTCCCAAACTGTTTAGAATCTACCCAAACCATTTCTGGGTATTGGAGATCTCATGTGCTTTAGCCTCTCCACTAATTTTCGTGGCTAGAGCACGTCCGATGCTACCCCAAATCAACACTCCCTCTTAGCGATGACTGTGCTCTAGTAATACTCTTCACTGAGAATCACCCTGATCATCCGACATCGGTCCTGGTGCTGATGCTAGGCCTGCTGCCCAACATCCATTGCACTGCGGCATCATGTACTACTACCCATGTCCCTGCCACTGCCACTGCTACATCCGTATGACAACCCCTCTCATCATGCTGCATCGTGCTACCCGTAGCACTACCACTGCTAACTGCTGCACTGCAACTCAATTACTGAGAAGTAAGTAACTGATCTCCCAACTCTGACATCTCTGTCAAGCGAGAAACACCCTCGATGCTGAAACTCCCTCTGTCGCTGACAAGTGCCCCTTCTCTGACCTCTGCGCTGCTGCAACAACTCCATGCATCTCGCGCTGTTGCCTCACGCTGTCCTGGGAATCTTGCACTATAGCTCCCTTTGTCGCTCCATCCGTATCTGTCTCTATTGACATCTGCCAGTACTGCTACTCCTCTTCGGGGCTCCCGTAGCAAGGTATAATCCAAGAGGCTGGGTACCTCGAGGATCCTGCCCCTCATCGCTTGTAGTCCATCTGACTACAGTTCGATGTCTCCCCACTTCCTCTCAAGTGGCGTGTGAGCACTCATGCACAGTCATTATCTGTCTCCACTTCCTTCTCCGCCCTTGCTGGCCCAGCCTTGGTCTTGGAAGCCTCTCCCTTTCTCTTCTTCCTTGGACATTGGCTCGCATAGTGACCCAGTTCCCCATAGTGGAAGCATTTGACCTTGGAGAGGTCCTTCTTCCGTTTCTCCTGCTTTCCCTCAGCTGCTAGGGCAACATCCTTCTCTTCTTCCTCGTTGATTCTAAACCACTTGCTGCTGCTTCCCGCCTTGGTCAGCCTTCTGATCTCTTCTTGGCGAAGAGCCGCCCACAGTTCCTCCCAATCTGGAAGGGTCAACCTGCCCAGAATGCTCTGGATAAACACCTCCCAGTCTTCTGAGACTGCGATCAGGGCTGTCCTCACTATTAATTCTTGATCCGGCGTGGCCCCTATGGAAGTCAGTTGATCCTGGATCTCCTTCAATCAACCGAGGAAGGTGTCGATCTGTTCTCCCTTTTGCATCTGGTATGATCGCAACTGATTTTCTAGTAGCATCTTCCTCTGCACGGAAGTACGCTGATGCAATTTCGTCAGGGCCTCCCACATCGCATTTGTCGTTTCCTTTTCGGCAATATGTGGTACTACATGGTCCTTGACCCTGTCAAGGATGATGCTCGTGGCCCTCGCCATTGCCTCCTTGTACTTGTCGTTCTCAACCGGGTCAACTGGGATCACTATTGTCTTCAAGGCGAAGTGCTTGAGACGATTCCTGTCTAGAACAGACAAGATTCTGGCCTTCCAGACTACGAAGTTTGAGGCCCCGTCTAGTCTGTCATGGTCTCTTATCCCGTTCACTGCGATTTCGCTGCTCCTCTACTCCCCTTCTGGAAGTTCTCGGTGTGACTTCCTCTGAGCCTCGATTTCCCTTCTGGAAACCCCTCTGCAAATGTCGAGATGCCCCCACTCCGATCGTTAGCGCAACTGCACCATTGATCCAGATTTCTTGGCTAGAAATCCTTGGCCACGGGTATTGTTCTGACCACAGTACCCCACCAACTTCACTCTGCAACTTACCCACAACCTCCTATGCCTTAGCAAACTGAAGGTTAGAGCTTCTAGCTTCTACGCAATCCCGACACTAGCAAAATCCCCACCTCCTAGCACGGGTGTCAATCCTTCCTGACCGAGAAAGATGACTGGGCACTGCGTAGGTCAAGTTTGCTCCCATTTGTCATTGCGCTAATCCTCCTCCTGGCTCAAACTTCATGATGCAAGCACTGCGTCACCCCTCCCTTGCTGCTGCTCCGCTAGGAACAAATTCTCTCACTCGGGACAACTGTTTCTGCTGCTGCTGCTCTGCTCGGCTGATGCCCTCAGTTCTCCAGTGATCTGCAACCACCCTCTGATACCATGTTGGAATTTCTAAGTCTAACTGTTAGAAATACTTTATGTACTTTCGGATTTATTTCTTCCTACTTGTTCTGTTCAATTAACAAGTTATTTACCATGTAAATACTGAAAATAAATACAAGTACATGCTCAACACATTACAGAGCATCAACTGAAGGAAAAACAAGCACACAAGTGACATCGTTGTTTTTGGACTAATGTCCCCGGAAAAACCCAGTGCGGGAAAACTGATGCAGCTATCTGAGGGTTTTATTATTAAACAGTTTTAGAATACAATTTGGGTGCCAAAAATGGCTCACCCAACTGAGAATGATCTCAACAGTAGTAACTATCAGTTGGAGACAAATATTCTGGCCAAAACCCTGGATGAACAATCCCACAACTCTCAGCGCCAATCTGCCCCACGAAATCTCTAGCGTCTGCCTCTAGGGACCGCGTCAGCCTCTCTGGCCCAGCTTCACCCCAACTCGCCCTGCGTCAGCCTCTGGAGGCACTGCGTCAGCCTCTAGAGCCTCTGCGTCACCCATGCTGGCTCTCTCTGGCACTGCACAGCTCCTGGTCACCTCTGCGTGGCCTCTAGTTGCCTTTGCGTTCCTCTCTCCTGGTTTCTGCGTTGATGCTCCCTGTACCTTCTCTGCCTCTCTGCTTCTGTATTCACTGCTCCTCAACTGCAACTTTGATCACTCCTTTGATTTCCTCAGCAAGCCCTGCCCCAGAAAATCGAATTCTTGATCAACTCGATGTATTTTCCAAGTGACCCTCAAGCCTCCTCTTATGCTTTTCTTGTTGACAATTCAACAACCGAGATTAAGTCCCTAATCAACGGCTAAGACTAACTCTAGCTTGTTCCATGACTTTTGGACCATTCTAACACAATTTTATATTAATTCACATTAATATTTTATTTTCCCTAAGTTTAGACTTAGGGACTCCATTAAAAATATTAATTATTTTTAATATCTCCCAAACTGTTTAGAATCTACCCAAACCATTTCTGGGTATTGGAGATCTCATGTGCTTTAGCCTCTCCACCAATTTTCGTGGCTAGAGCACATATGATGCTACCCCAAATCAACAGAAAAGGAAGGTGCTACAATTGTAGCAGGTTCGACCACTATGTTAGAGAGTGTCCTCAGAAGAAGAATTCTCCAAGGGATGACGACAACAACAACAACAATTTCAAAGGCAATGGCAATCAAAGGAACAACAGGTTCAAAAATAAAGGAAAGAGGAATGCTCCCATTGCTCGATATGGAAATGGTCGAAATCCCAAAAGGACGAGAAATTCCAGGTATGAGGAAAGTAATGTTGTAGAAAAACAAAAGGAGTTTTATCTTATTTCCGCTCTATCTACTGCCTCTCCTTCGGATACTTTAGATCATTGGTTGATTGATAGTGGAGCCTCAAGGCACTTCACTGGGTACAAGGAGGTCCTCTCAAATTTGATTGAAAAGAAGATTAATTTGGAAATCATACTTGGAGATAATGCCACCTACCCTATAAAAGGGATAGGTACTGTCACTCTTCACTTGAATCAAGGTCAAACCATTCATCTACAAGAAGTGTTGTATGTGTCCGATTTGAAGAAGTTCTACGATGGAAGATAAAGACTTCAAGCTACAATTCATTGATGGAAAGGTAAGTATTTGGCAAAGAAATCGTAATGATGCATTCACACTTGGATTTAGGGTTGATGGTCTCTATCAAGTTGGAGTAATTCCTTTGGGAGCCTTGACTTGCGATACTTCTCTTCAATCTGAATTATGGCATTGGAGATTTTCCCACCTTCATTAGAAAGCCTTACCTGGGGTAAGGAAGATGGTCATAGGTATGCCCGAGTTCAACATGAATTATGAAGGAATTTGTCAGGGTTGTGCAATTGGGAAATTTACAAGGGGACCATTCCCTTTTAGTGAAAGCCAAACTATTGATATTCTTCAATTGGTCCATTCTGACCTATCTGGTATGTTGCCCGTAACATCATTGGGAGGATAAATATACTATGCAATCTTTGTGGATGACTTCTCACGCAAAACATGGATCTATTTCTTGAAGAAGAAGGATGAAGTGTTCAAATGGTTCCATTCTTTCAAAGCATTGGTGGAAAATCAAACAGGGAAGAAAATCAAGATATTGAGGACCGAAAATGGAACTGAATTGAATCAAATGAATTCAATGACTTTTGCAGAGAGGTTGGCATTAAGAGGGAGTGAATTGTTCCATACACTCCTCAGCAAAATGGCGTTGTTAAAAGGAAGAACCAAACAGTCATGGAAGCCACCTGTGCCATGCTCCATGATCAAGTTCTACCAAAGTTCTTATGGGGAGATGCTGCCAACATTGCTGTGTATGTTCAAAATAGGACTCGACTTCAAGTATTGGATTTCAAGAAACCCAAAGAAGTTTTCACTGGTAAGAAACCTAATGTTTATCATTTTAGAATATTTGGTTGTCCCGTGTATTTTCATGTGCCTAAAGAGAAAAGAAACAAGTTGGAAGCATCTGGGAAGAAAGGTATATTTGTGGGCTACAGTGAAAATACAAAGTCATATAGAATCTATGTGCTAGGTCAAAGAGATGTGGAAGTAAGCCATGATGTCACCTTCAATGAAGATACTACACTTGGGAAAGCTAAAGATTTCCCTATCCCAAGTAAGGACAATGATGACGCTGCAGAAAAACTAGATGAACCTCCAGCAGATGAGCCTATGCCCGATGGATCCTATTGATCCACCTCCTGGTGATCCCTCTACCTCAAGGAAAAGACCTTTGTGGCCCAAAGCTACTCTTGAAGATGCTGAAAGACATACTGCTCCAAGAGGGACATTTCGCGAAAGTAAGAAGCTAAACAGGTATCAAGGGTACTTAGCTGCTATGAGTTCTATTGTTCAAACTAAGCCATGTACGTTCGAAGAAGCCACAAAGCACCAAGTCTGGAAGGATGCGATGAATGAGGAGTATGAATCTATCATGAAAATGATGTCTGGGATGTGGTGCTTAGATCGAAGGACAAGTCCATATTCACCTCAAATGGCTATACAAAATTAAACATAGAGCTGATGGGATTGTTGAAAAATATAAGGCCAGGTTCGTTGTTGGAGGTTTCTCTTAAAAGGAAGGAGTGGACTGTGATGAGATACTTGCACTAGTTGCCTGATATACCACTATTCTACCTATTATTGCTCTTGCTGCCACTCAAGGATGGAGCCTACATCAAATGGACATTAAGATTGCTTTCTTGCATGGCTCTCTTAAGGAGGAAGTCTACTTGGAACAACCTTAGGGGTTCGAAGTACAAGATCAAAGAACACACGTATGCAGGTTGAAGAAAGCCCTCTATGGGTTGAAGCAAGCCCTTAGGGCTTGGTGTGAGAGGATTGATAACTATCTTATGAAGCTGGGATTTATGAGGAGCGATGGTGATCCTAACCTATACTTCAAGGTTGAAAAAGAGATGCCTCTCATTTTGGTCCTTTATGTAGATGATCTCTTTCCGACAGGTGCAGACCCTCTCATTTATCAATTCAAGAGGTAGTTGGCTTCCGAGTTCGAGATGAAGGACCTAGGTCTGATGCAATACTTCCTAGGCCTAAAGGTCGAGCAAAATATCTTTCTCAAGGAAAATAGCTTGTGAAACTACTCGAGAGATGTGGGATGGTGGATTTAAAGTTTGTGTCTACTCCGATGGAACTCAACTTCAAGAAGCTGTGGAAGTGCTGCTGAATTGGCAAACCCTTCTGAATATAGACAACTTGTGGGGGCCCTAATGTTCTTGGTAAACTCCCATCCGGACATATGCTTCGCTGTTAATACGTTGAGTCAATTTATGGTCGAGCCTCATCACATACACTGGATTGCTGCCAAGAATCTCTTGAGAGATCTTCGTGGGACAATCAACTATGGAATGAGATGCACTGTCGAGAATTTGAGGCTACATGAATATATTGACGCTGATTCGGTTGGCAATGTGGTGGATCAAAAAAGCACGTTTGGATATTGCTTCTCATCGGGCCCTGCTTCAATTTCTTGGATGAGTAGGAAGCAAGTATAGTCGATGTCGAATACATTGCAGCTAGTATGGCCTGTTGTGAGTCTGTTTGGTTAAGGAAGCTCTTTAGTGAGCTATTTAAGCACGTGCTGGATACCACCGTGATCTTTTGCGACAACCAGAGTGGGATTCATCTTTCATAGAATCCTATGTTCCACGACCACTCCAATCACATTGATATCAGGTACCACTTTATCTGGGATATGGTACAACGGGGAGCAATAAGGCTCCAAAACATCAGGACTAATGAGCATGTCACAAACATCCTCACGAAGCCCTTAGGGAAGGTCAAATTCTTAGCCTTTCGAGAGAGACTTGGAGTCATGGAAAGACCCTCCTGTGAGGGTCCCACTTGAGTTGGACACTAAGCTTTGGGAGCTCCTAGGGGCTTGGGGTACTTCTTGGAGCTACGAGTGACCATAGGGTGAGTGGTTCACCTTCCCCTGTGATACTCCATGATGGTTGACATGTGTGTAGGGTGAGTGGTTCACCTTCCCTTACGATTGATGACACATGTGTATAGGGTGAGTGGTTCACCTTCCTGTACAATTGATATATGCATAGGATGAGTGGTTCACCTTCTCCTGCTAATTCCCCAACATACATCCTAACCCATGTAGTCCGGGACTCATGGGAAGTACCTCTCATTTGGCCAATGAGTTGGGAAAAGTGGATATGGACCACAACACTATAGATGGACGCATCATGTACTACTGTACTCCTAATGTCTAGGATGCATGGTGTTCAACAACTTGATCTGGGATCAAGTTTGATTGAGTTTCTACCTCTGGACTGACTTTTGTCAGTGGAGAGTGGTAAGGTCTTGTGACTCACTCTCAATCGATTCTTCTTCATTATCTATATCAGTGTTCAACAAAGGAAAGATGAGATTTAGAGATGGTACATGATGAAAAGATGGCATGATGATCGATGATGATAGATGGATTGGCAGGTGGAATTCCCCCTAGTTGAGAGGGAGTGTTAAAATTTGCAACTAGGGCCAAATTCCACTTTAGACAACTCATTTGATGGAGATGATGATTGCATTGAATTCCTCTTTTCGAGAGGACCAAAATTGATCTAAAGATCATCAAATTTGAACAAGTAGAAATGTGTTTTTGAATTTATGCCCATACGTGTAAATTGTCAAGGTCGGCCACATCATCATGTAGGCTCATGAAGCCCAATAATCATGTTATTTCACTCTTAATGACTTGTATAAATATAAGTGACCTCTCACCTCATTTCGCATCATCATTACTCACACATTCTTCTCTCTCCTCCTCTCATTGGTTTGTACAACTATTGGGCATATTCTCTCTCACACGTGTGGCAAGGAGGACGAATTTCAGATAGAATTATTGGGCTGAAAATTCTAGTATTTCCTGCAATTTGACCACTGTTGACTTTGGATTTCCAGTCAAATTTTGAGTTCGACCTTTTGGGTAGTTTTCTGTTCGGGCATGCCACACTCTTTGGCACAGAAACCGAGATGTTCTGAGCACTTTGACTGCAGAGATAAATTGTAGGTTGACTGCAGAGTTCAGGACAAAGTTTGACCACTGACTTTGGCACTGTTTTGGGCTGACTTTGACCTCCTATTTAGGCCGAGTTTGATTGGGTATGACTGAGCTGGTTTAAGGACATTTTGCTGCTACTTTGACGAGCATAGACTTTTTGGTTAGGGCTGAATATGATTGCAGATTTGACAGGGTTGTTTTGACTTTGATTTGACAAGTCAACTTTGACTTCTTGTACTCTCTCTCTGTTGAACATTTGATATAATAATAAGAAGAATTTATTAAAGGGTTTTCCCCATCTTGGGGTTTTTTCCCTGGAATCTGCCAAATCTGGTGTCCTCTTGTCTCGACTTGTCTTTTGCATTTTGTTATTTCATGTTGTATCTACAATGATTGCCAATGTGATTAATGGTTAATGTGATTATTATTGGAAAACTAAATTGGAAATTGTCTTTGGGCTGCTAAAGGAACATTCAAGTAATTTTGCAAAACATAGAACATACCATTGTTAACTAAAATTAACTAAAGATTGTTGTCACACTATTACTGTTTATTCCTTAGGAGAGGTGGGAGAAAATCCGCAAACTTCGGATAGGAGCCTCAGGGCTTCGGATTTTTATGACAGCGTTTCAGATCCCCTAACTTTTATTACTATTCCTTTCATAAATTTGCATTACTTCATAACGTATATTGACTTGCAATTGTATACTGTAGCACACTCTCATTTGTTGATGTAAAGAAGGTAATTCATATTCATCTCAGAGAAAATCTTTGATTACTTGTTATGCTCATTACTGAATTAGACCTCCTCAAAGATTTTGTATCGTGTCTCAGAAGTTGTCACAGCTAGTCAACTAAATTTGCTTCAGGATTCTTCATAGAAGATCCACTAAATAGATTTAGAGATATGCCAACTTCAAGAAGATGATGAAAGCCAAAGATCTTCAAGCTGCCTTTTTGTCCTTTACCACAACTCCGATACCATGTTAGAAAATCAGAAAGGCAAAAATATTTTCATATCTTGATAATTACTTGTGATATATTTGAATTCTTATTACCTTCTTTTATTTCTTCTTTTATCTTCTTATCATCAAGCAACTATCAAAACCAAAAGCATGAAGATCAAGACAACAAGTGACATGGTATGTAGGCTCTTAGAGAGGGCAAAGCCCCTCTCCTAGGGGAAAACCCAAAAAAATCTTCTCTTCTTTAAGAACCAAATCAAATGAGACAACCAAGACCACTAGACTAACAACAAGACCTCCTCCATCCACCAAGGCAGCCTTCCAACCATTCTTCCTTCATCAAGGCAAATATGCACAAGTCAACAGGCCTTTTGTTGAAAAGTCTAACTAGGTTCGGTCTTCATAATGACATGTAATTGTGATTTTTGTAAATGATGAAAAGAAGAAAATAAACTTATTATTGTTTGCTTGCTTCATGGGTTTCATGAGCAAGAGATTTTGTTTTTAGTGGCTCCCATTGTGAGCCTTTAGGAATTGGCAAAAGAATTAATGTCATGTATGAAGAGCCCTTCTTGGGCATGTTACAAATATATGAGTCTATAGAACTGTCTAGCAGCCCTCCAAAGAAAAGTACAAGTCCTTCTCTTCTTGTTAGCTTCAAGAGGAAGAAAAGAATTCATGTCGGCCCTCCAAATAAAGACTCACCTATTCAGATGAACATGTCGGCTTATTTATAGGACAAACTACTATATATACAAGGGCAGGCTCTTTGCATTATGCACAGAAAAATCCGAGAATATCTCTGAGATTTTCGGATGACAATTACAGTTAAAAGTGTGGATGTCTCTTTGTGGTTTCGGAAGGGCATTGGTAGTGAATATAAGTTCAGATCACACTCATAAATTCAGTAATCCATTGCAATAACAATTTTAGAGGTTACAATGACAAGTTTAGGTAGAAGCTCAGATAAGCATGCACAAAATCTCGGGATAATTACAATATGGATTGGACCAGAGAAAGGTAGATGAAATTTCGGTGATACTACAATGATGTCTTCTCACTGTCTTGGCGTTGTATCACAGCAAAGGCCTCGGCATAATCTCTGTCTCATAGCTAAGAAGAGATTGATGTCACTCAGGAAGAAGGTCTCAAGTATGTGACTAGGTCTAGAGATTATTGCATGAAGAAGGTCTTGGTGTGACTATGATTTGGTACTACCTTTGAAGGAGAGCAGAAGGAATGAAAAAGGAGGAAGAGGACTTATGTCTTTGTCTTGGTCTTGGAGAGGCTGATAGGTCTAGGGTCTTGGTCTTGATATTCATCAATTGGAATCTCTATAAGAAGAATTTGTGTGGGTTTTCCTCTCAAAGAGTGAGAGGTTTTGGCTCTGGATCATAGCCTACATTCTGTGTCTCTTATCTATTTATGTTCATGCATTGGTAGCTGTTTGTTGAAGAAGAACACTAATAACTTAAGCAAAGAGAAGATCCTAATCTAATGAAGTAAAAACACTCACAAGCAGTTACTAAAGAAGAGAAATCACCTAATTCATGATGCCCTAGATTTCTCAACATGGTATCGGAGCTAAGGTGACAGTTAAGGAAGGGCATCTAATCAAAGAGACACTCAAGGATCAAGTTTCAAGGAAGGCATTAAAGCAAAGTGAAGGATCTACATTGAAGAATTAAACCCTAGATCAAAGAAGGAAGTCTACTTCAAAAGAAGTCTTTGGGATCATCAAATAATCGAGGCCAAAGCCTTATTTCTACTCAAGGCGATTAGATCTACAAATCAAGGCAACTAGAAGTCTACACTAGCAAGAGTGTTGGATCCTATAGTCTTTAGCAAAAGACCACAAAGACCCTCATCAAGATGAAGAGATCTACAAAGCAAGGCAACCCAAAGTATAGAGAAGCATTTCTAGGACTAAGATCACATCATCTTGGAGATCCTAGAAGTATTTCTGATATGCATTCATTCACTACCAAAGAAGTCGAAGTATCTTGAAGGCGAGAAGGCATTATCATCTTCAAAAGCTATAAGGCAAGCTCCCTATCATTGCAGCAAGGATCTCTTCCTTATCCTTGAAGAAGATCATCCAAGGAAGCATCAAAACATCCTCATCAATCACCATCAACAAAGGAAGCTAGATCTAAAGGTGTTGACATCATAAATGGAGCAATCTCCTTTATTGAAGAAGGGCTTTTCATTTGGAAGAAGATCATCCAAAAGAGGCATTAATACATCTTCTTCAACCACCATCAAAGTGATCAAGTTAAAGATTTCATCTTCACTTGTCAAGTAAGTATCTTTCATTCTATAATCAAATTTGGTAAAATGACTTCGTTTTGCAAGGAGATCTATAAGCTGGTTGGGTCATCGAAATTCCTAGCATGGAAAAGGATGATAGACATAATCCTCGAAGAAAGTGAAGTCATTGAACATATCAATTGAAAGGTCTCCCCTGAATACATGGAAAGAGATTCTTATGAAAGGTCCCCTCATATAGCATTATTGGAGACATCAAAGAGATATATATGATAAACTGGTAAAACTATATATGTGATAAAGAAAGATCATATCACTTAGATCTGATCTACACAAAATTGAAGGTATCAAAGGATGAAGGAATATCTTCATAAATTCTCAACTACAAGATCTGGGAGTGATGATAATGAGATAATCATCATTGTTGTAAATGCACTAATTGATGAACAAGGTAACAAATATCTATGAGGATAAGAAGGCTATCGCATTCAACAACTTGTGGTTTCTATGCAAGATAGGAGATGACAGGTTAAGGGCAAAAGTGTTGAAGGAACAAATGAAAGGATTCAGACATTTTGTTGAAAGAAAAGAAGAGCATAGCTAAGATTCAATGCTATGAGCATTACAAGAAAGATTGTCCTAAACTCAAGAAGGGCAATATCAAGAGAGATAGAGAAGAAGTCCATTTCCCCGAAGAAGTGGAGAAAGTTGAAGGAAGGAAGTCCAAGAAAGAGGAAAAACATTAGAAGTAAGAGCTTGTGACATCACCATAGGAAACATGAAGGATGTCTGATAATCAACTATGAAGGATATAGCTCTTGAGAACCGCATTGGAAACTAAAGGAAAGGAAGAAGTCATCCAGGACAAGGCTCATCATACATCAAAAGATAACATCTGCGTGGTAAGGATATGCAGGATCCTTAAGGCTTATTGATGGAATCTTCATTGGAAGGTTCACCAATCTGGAGTGGAAGCTAGTGATTCATCAGGAACTCCAACTTGTGGATTTATGGGATGATGGTATGATGACATAAGAGATAAAGCATATCAAGGGGTTGAAACTCTTTTCAATCAAGGAAGTCGCTGAAAGAAGCCTAGACGACCTAAAGGTAAATGAGGCATGTATGCTTGTATTCAATATTATAAATTCATGTTGTATGGTTGCAGGTAACATGGATCACTGCTCGATCTTGAGAAGCATGATCAAAGGAAAGGAATCTCCTCCTATGAAAGGTTGTTAGAAGGCATGGGTCACACTAGATGAAATCAACATAATATGTCCTCATATGAAGTATGAGGTGGTTGACTACAATTGAGGAACTTTGAATGGAAGCTCCTGAGAATGAAATGTGTGAAGAAAAGAAGGAAGAGATCGTGAGATAGGCAACCATGGTAAAGGCAATCAACATCCAGAAGACCAAGAAGATTTGACTAGGAAATCTCCCGGAAAGATATGAAGACTGATGGAAAAGATATGAAGACTCTGATGGAAGTTTGGAAAAGACGGAGACCCTTGACAATGGATATCTTTGGGAGATATGTCAATGTATGCAGGATGCTGGTGCACACTGGAAGATGTTGTCAGGCCAGGCATTAACTCCATAAGGCAAAAATAATTTGACTGTATTATTCCATCAAGTAGGTCCTTATTATATACATGAGGGAGAGACTGTTCAGTTCGTCTCCCGATGACTGTTCATATTTCCTATTTATATATTTACAATAATTCACCCAATCACAAGGATTAGGTGTCAACATTCCCCCCCTTAATTTGAAGGGATGTTGGTGAGTCCAAGCATCATTCTGAATCGTTCAAGCTTTTCCATTCCAAGTGCTTTGGTGAATATGTTTGCAATTTGCTCATTTGTGGAACAATGACGGAGATGGATTGTTTTGGCCTCAACATGATGTCGAATCAGATGATATTTAGTATTGATGTGCTTCGTTCGATCATGGAACTT